>JAZHYW010018553.1:0-25959 GCA_037355805.1 Ixodes ricinus
AATGGCAATCATCGAAGTAGTGGGACCAGATAAAATGAACTACAGTAACAATCGGATAAATGATGCAGAGACATTCATTTAATTTTATTCACCTCAAAGGCATCCGAAGACTCATTACATGGGGGATTAAAAAATAACAGAGAAATAAGTAATTGAACAGTAAAAGTAGACACAAACAAACAGAAATCACACACGCACACACACAAAAAAAAGAAAACTTATTATCATGTCATTCTTATGATGCAGTTTTACAAATCAAGGTTCAGTACATAAATTGATGCACTTCTTTTTAAATGAAATGGGATATCTCTCAGTTACGATACGGTCAGGTAGTTTGCTCCAGTCAGTGTTGCACAGTACTAAGAAAGAAAATAGGAAAGTGTAAGTATGGCAATGAAATGGTTCAATCTTGCAGGAATTATCTAATATGAATGATATAAAATTGGCAGCCCAGACCTAAGTAGATTGAAAATCGGAATCTGAGTAATATACATCTTGAAAAAAAAAACGCAATCGGGCTATTTTTCGTCTTCTTTCTAGATTAGGAAGATTTATGCTAGCTTTTAAAGCGGAGACACTAGTTTAGGATGAATAATCGATGCATATAAATCTGGTTGCTTTGTTCTGAAAATTCGAGCCTCGACATTAGGTAACTTAGGTGTGGATTCCAAATTATGCTTGAATATTCTAATTTTGGGAGGATAAATGTTTTGTATGCGAGTAGTTTTGTTTCAATGGGAGCTAGATCCCTACTGAAAAATCTCATTTGTATGAGAAATTTCTGTGTCCAATAAACACATATGAATCATACAAGATATATAAGAACATATAAGAACCATGTAAGAAACTTGTAAGAAGTTTCTTATATGGTTCTTATATATCTTTATGATTCATGTGTTTATTGGACACAAGACATTTCTCATACAAATGGCTTTTTCACAAACCAAGTGTTTTTAGTGCGCTATCTGTTATTTCCTCAATCCATGATAATGAGTCTCTAAAATACACGCCCAAATACTTGCACGACAATGAGTGTTCTAGTGGTTGTGAAAGTAATGAGTACTGGGTTAGTGTTTTAGTGGAGGACTTAATTACGGACATCTGTTTGCACTTACGTGTGTCAATGTTCATCTGCCATAGGAAACACCATGATGATATTGTATCTAAATCGTCTTGGACAATATTGTGATCACTATGGGTGTATTAATTTTCCGGTAAATAACTCGAGCATCAGCGAAAAGTCTAATTGTCGATTTAATTGATGATTGTATGTCATTGATACGTATTAAAAACGCTAGAAACCCGAGTACACTACCCTTAGGGACACCTGATGCAAGAGCAACGGGACCCAAATTGCCAGACAAGTATAAAAGTAATAACATTCTAAAATTGTGATGTGCTGGTTTGAAAAATGTATTGCACATAGTTTGAAACATTTATTGCACATATTTTGACACACTTTTCTTAGACCTGTGATAAATCTGTAAAGGTTCAGCAATTCAATGCACTCTGGCTGTTCAAATATAGTACTTGTTTTGCAGCAAGCAACCTATCTGGTTACTAAATCGAAAAAACACCTGTGACCTATTTCTTGGCAATGCCATAATGTGAAAACTTTATCTTTGCAAAAAACTACCGTAGTACCCGAGCGTTGCCCCATACACTGATGTACTTCGACAGTACCGAGTCTATGTAAGGACACAGTTAGGGCAGCCAGAAACAAGTTTTGTACACAAACAGAAGTGGGCATCGGAGCTTCATATTCAAAGTTGCTTGCATTTACAATACAGAAGAGAGTCGTAAATAAGAAATCGGTCACCTTTGAACACTGCGAAACGAGCCTCCTGGTATCCGTAAGTTCTGAAAATATCCGTCTTGAGAAATATTGATACACAGGCATCTTGGATGCTGTAGATTTTGTGACACCGAGACACACAACATCTGTGCAGCATGTCGGCATTTACGCTGTAGCGCCACAAGATACCCAAGAGACTGCTCCAAGGACACCGACTATCTGCACACACACACACACACACACAGATTCACCGACTTCAGAGAGCAGTTGCCTTTGCATGAGGATGAAGTGCAAGCACGTTGCTGGCCGGACAGGAACTGATTTGTTTGTTTAGCCTTGACCCCTTAGCTTTTTTTTAGATTTTGCGCTGGCACTTATAATATTGTTGTCATCTTGCTACAAAGGTTTCTCAGTTGAATGTTTTCACTGCAGTCCAACACAAGCTTCGGCTCGCACTCACAATGGGTTCACCATCACTGGCCACACACATACTCTTCCTTGGTCCGAGTTCGCTTCATGACATCCGTGACGGTTGGCAGCGAGGGTCTTTGATTGCAGAGTTTCAGCTTTCCATTTCTTTTGTTTGGCATTCTTGGCATTAATAGGAACATTCATCTTGCTGCAAACATGTCACAAGAATATGCTTGTGCATTTTCTCGTGACAATGTGTTTTAAAATGAGCTCACTCGTATGTTAATTTTCACAGGCATCGAAGTCGGAAGTCTTCTTTTTGGCGAGTAGTTACATTATGAGATATGTAACAAGTCGGCACTGGCTGGGCATCACCAATTGGTGAACAACATAGTCGTGTTCTACAGCATTTACACCAGGAAAAACAAGCCCTTCTATAACCGAGTTTCATTGCGAGAGCAGTCTTCCTGTGCGAGCAAACTGTAGCCAACTTGTTTCGTGCTGTCGATGCGGCCTTGCATTTTTCGCCCCTTAGGTTTTTCAAGGTGGTGTAGACTGCACGGCTGGCCACGTAGCCCAGGGCCGGGAGGCTGTGTCTTATTTTTTACAGCCAAGGGCCACATTGCAGGTATACCACATTGCAGGTAGGGGGTCAAGCATCTGCTCGCTTGGGAAGATCTTTCTAGTTTCCATCCTTGCTAGCTGTAGTGATCGTTGACAGCGCGCTCCTCAGCAGTATTTTGTTTTCATCTTCGTAAATGTGCCTTGTAAACACGTGATATTAGAAGCAAGCCAGTTGCCTATATATTCCAAAGCGTTCTTCAAGCTGTCAGTTTTCAGCTTGTCCCATGGAAGCCGTACAGTAGCCCGAGTTCATCAAAACAGTCTCCGGGATGTGTGTTTGACCGCTTCTGCAGGAAATAGAAGGAAAAAGGAGGAAATCATATTAATCCAAAGAAAGGTAGTATAATCAAAAATGGTTATAAAAATACAAAAAAGAAAAAAAAGAAAAAAGAAAAAGAATGCTATCCTTTAAAGTGCAGCTGAAGTGGTTCGGTATTTGAGAGAACACTGGCAGTGTTTCGAATCTGGTATTTTGGATCACAAACATCAAAATTATTCTTGAATTTTATGTGCCGAATGGGCTATAATAATAATAATAATAATAATAATAATAATAATAATAATAATAATAATAATAATAATGCTTATTGCACGAGCACACAAAACCAGGTACAGAAAATAATAATATATAATAATAATAATAGTAATATGCTCCATAGAGCTTCCTGGTGTGTGGTGGGATTCCTTGGAGGGGCTCAGCTAAATTGTTAGTAAATGGCTCTGGTGTATGGATAAGTAAACTGGTCAATGAACCATATTCCGGCTTGCGTGCACTCCAAACTACAGCTCAAAGACCCGCTAAAATATATTTCTAACTAGTTAGTTGTAGCGGATCATTTCTGCGCTCCGATGAGGATACGCAGAAACGACAGAATGTACTTTTTTTTTTTTAATTGATGTGTTTGTTGCAATGCGATAACCTATCACTTGCATAGCTTGCGAAAACATTCCATCCTGAACTCATAAATCAAGTCATTTTTATTTAGTTCTGCACCTACAAGTAGCGCCAGCATTTGAACACGTTGCTTCCAGGCCACAACCAAATCACTCCCAAGTATGCATTCAGCGAAAAGTAAAAACAAGAAACGAAACCACGATCATAAAAATTGAAAAGTTCTCACCCTGCCATGCCGTGCCGTCAAGGAGCGAGATCTTCCCATCGATTCGCTGTATAGTCCAGGCTTTCGTAGTCATCCTTGCAGAAACTCAAATATGGACACTTTCACATTCAGTTTTCCGTCAAAGCGCGGATACACGTCTGTACGGAATGACAGCACCGACAATCGTAAAGCAACGTTCACACACGACGCTGACGAGGCCGCTGTTGTCTTGCTCGATCTCACTCAAGAGTTGAACTTCCGACCCTCGGCCGCCTCGGCGTCCAAAAACCTACTCGCTTCTAGAGTTGTTCTAGTTGATTCCTCCAGCCTCATTGTCACGTGAGCCAACCCGCAGGAGTAGCGAGTAGCAAAAAAGCCGTTGAAGAAAGGAACGCGACGGACAACCGTTGAGGAGAAGAAAAAAAAAAAAAAGAAACGCGACGCCGTGGCGCCTTTTTTTTTTTGTTTGCGCCGCGTAAAGCGTAGAGGGAAAGGGAAAGTAAAAGAGAACGTGCATTGCAAAGAAGCCAACTGTCAAGGGGAGCCTTGCGGAGAAGCGCACTACCAGTTCAGCCTACTCATGCCGACGCTCCTTGAAGGGAGAGGGGGAAGCGCTTCGGCTTTGTATCTAGGTGGTGTTGGTCATGGCCACTTCAGCGACAAAACGCCTTCACGTCTTCTGCATTCAACTCACCACAAACATACCTGTTTCTGTGAAACTTTGTTCGGCCGAAGACTACTTAAATCGTTAAAAAGTTGTCTGTCTTTTTTTTTTTTTTCGCATTAAAATTATGTTTTTTGTTTTCAGTTGAGGTAGGCGAACGTTATGATCGGTCGTTCCTAACTTTAAAGAACGCAGTTGCTTAAAAAAATTACACTCGTTTAAGTTTTTCTTCTTTTTTTTTCTTCACCAACTTGTGCATGCACATGGCTGTGCTCTTGAAGAAAAAAGAGAAAAAGAAGAGGGATCCTTGAAAGCCAGTGAAATGTCCGCGCCAGCACCTGATACACTAATCAGGAACCACCAGCTATTGGAGTGGAGATCCAGAGACCCGTGGGGACAGAGGGTACAGCGACGACGTATGGGTTTTCTGACGCAGCGCTCAGTTCACGTGTGCCTTTTTTTTTTTTTTTTCCCCGCTGCATTGATGAGACGCCAGTCCTCTACCCAAACGCTCACGCAGCACTTCTGTCCATACGTTGCCCACGCTTGATGAATTAAACGCGCAAACCTCGTTTGGACGAACACCGTGGGCTCTGTGTGGATTATTAGCTGGACAAATAGTGGCGACTTCGGCCAAATCGGCGCCACTTAGCGGCTGGAGCAGAAAGCTCTGGCGGCAGGTTTGCTCGACGCCCTTCTCGTAGGTTAATGATAATACTTCCTTTGTATTCCAAAAAAAATGTTGGGGGAGACGAGGGGGAAAAAGCTATTTACAAACACCTTGACTGTTTCCATGCCCCAAAAAATGCGGCAGCAGTTCAGCACGTTTTGAAACTTAAAATTTACGCGTTTCACGAAATAGAAACAAGATTTGGTAAACTTTTACCTTAAAAAGACATTGCACACTGTGACACATTAAAAACCGTGACATTTATCGCGTGTTTAAAAACACGGGATGCAAATCTGCAATACCTCGATTCCCCGCGACCATGGCGTAACGTTTTTATACCGTCGATGTGTATGTGTATTCATTTTCATATTTCGCGTGGATTTAACTATTTACTGGCTGCACGTTACGCAGTATAGAGAGGGAGCCGAGCTCAAACTCCTAATGTCGTCATCGTATTCCCTGTCCGTTTTCTGCGCTCAAATGCACGTCCTATCTACGTCACTTCCGGTGTCTACTCGGCGGCCAGCCTACTTTTAAAATCCACTACATAGGCCACGCGTTAATTGAGACCCGATTTCTTTGAGGGGCCGACCTGGCGTTAACAGAATGTTAACGACTTCAGGATGTGTTTGCTTTTTTGCTTGTTTCCGCGCTCTTCTTATCTTCGACTCCATTTGCATGTACATGTACGTCGAAAATTAGGCTACAGAAAGAAACAAAGTCCAGAACACGCGGCCACTCCATGTTCTACATAGGCTCTCCCTTTTTCTTGGGATTAAAAATAAAGCAGCCATGTTTAAATTAGCGCTAAAAAACGAAAGACTAAAAACATAAAACGTCGTTTCTATCTAAAATAGTGTGGTCGTTCGTATACGTCTTTTATGTTTGTATTCTTTCGTTTTTAAGTATTCATTATAACAACGCGCTCGAATTACCTAGTTTAATTTAGTTTTCTTCTTTTCTTCGGGTCCCTCTGGACGTGCATCTGCCCTGCTCTTATTCGTGTGACTACGCGCGTTAGCGGTTGGCTGTTATCAACACTTAATAGATACAGCGTCGGCGCCACCCGTTATAGCCACGCTGGTTACAAGAACGGGATCGTTGCATACTATCACTGGTGGCTTATATTAAGCAGAAGCGCTATTACGCTGGAAGCTTTGGGCGGGGCAGGACAACCCATGAGGCACCTGCGCATTCTTCGGGCCGCAACTCATTGGAACACATTTTTAGAGCGCAGCTCTTAGGCGCCGGTTTCCGGCCTGAGCGGCGTGAGGCGTAGCCGTCGCCACTCAAGCCGTTGCATGCAACCAGAGTTGCAGGCAACTCAAGTTGCATGCAACGTGCAATTCAAGCTGCACGCAACCTGCGTTGCAGGCAACTCAGGTTCCTGCAACGCGCGGTACGCCGACATGCAACGCTGAGTTGCGGGCAACGCGGGTTGCATGCAACCCAGGAGTTGCATGCAACCCAGGGGTTGCATGGTCACGTAACCCCCTCCCCCCAAGGTCACGTGACCCCCCCCCCCGTGCCTTCCCCTCATCCTCAAGAGCTGCGCTCTAATTCGGCATTACAGGGATTTGTAAACGGCTTTCATTTTTTCTTACTATGTTTTAACCTGTTGTAAAAAAAGTATATATATTCTTTTTTTTATAAACATTCACGGGCTGTACACTCGTTACCTGATGAAGAGCGGTCCCCGCTCGAAACGTCGTAATAAACTTTTATTAGTAACTCCGACTGTACGCAACTTATATACAGTATATATATACACACACACAAAAATGAAGAGCCACCTCGGAAAACGCGACACGGAGAGTTCATTCGGACAGTTTTCGTGAAGAGACTTGGCTTCCTCAGGAAATGCACATGAAGTGAGGGTCCCAGTCCGGTGACCGAAAAAAGGAAATTACGGCATTTGACACGCCGCCACAGGCGGCCGGTTTCCACGGCGGCGCGGCAATACACAAAGTACCAGACAGTTATCGGGACACGAAGCCCCCGCATACAACACAATGCACACAAATCTTCCAACATGTCTGCAGACAGTTTTTGTATGACCAATGTGACCGTCAGACGAGGAATGCCTTCAGTCAGTGTCTGCTCTAGACTCTCTTTTGTACCCTACCCCCGAGTCAGTGACAAATGCACCTAGTGTGTGTACACAATTGACTCTATTTCTTTACCCAATTTCACTTCAACACAACTACTACTACTACTCTCTTTTGTGCGATGTATATAATAATAATAGGAGTTTATTTCAAACAAAGTACAGGTTGGAGTGAGTGTTACCGCGGCTTTCCGCTTTCCTTTTCGGAGCGGAAGGTTCTCTCCGTTTGAATCTGTATATCCGACATTACGTGTTAATATAACAAAACAAAATAACCAACAAACAACGCCATCTTTTTTTCTTTTTTTTTTTTTGTGTGCGTGCTATGTTTTTGTTTTTATTCAGGTAGTCAGTCACACGGGGGAATCCCGGGCGGAAAATCCCATGCCGTTATGCCGCTGCCGCTTTTGCCGAAGACCACTCCTGCTTTTCTGCGTTGCCCGCGTGCCGTGCGTTTGCGTGTTGTTGGCAGCAGCTGCGGGCGGCGGCCGTCCCTCCTCGTGTTCGCCGAGGGAACAAATTGGCCGGGAACAAACGCTGTCTCGTGTAATCACCTCACCGTCGTCAGACTATAGAACATTGTGCACGTTGCCGCCTGCAGATGACCCGACTTTTGTTTTCCTTCACTGTCCCACTTACTGAAAGCTGATTTTGGATGTTTGCATTGTTTTGTTTTATAGTAACTGAGTTTCCTTATTGCTTGGCGTCCTGAGGGTAACGTAGCTCTTTATGAATATACGTTTTTAAAGCGGTTGTTTTGACAGCGGAGCTGTTAAGGGCTAGTTTCCCCAGTATCATGTCCGCCAGCAAACAAATGTCGACACAGCACTCTGAAAAGGTTGCCGCCGTCGGTTATAGATGGCGGCAACCTTTCCAGCGTTTCAAAGAGATTGCGCCACAGAATACAATGCAATACAATTTCCACTCTGGCTTGCCGACTTGCGGCCGGCCATTACTTCATTCTTGCCATTATACAGCTTCGCTGTCTTCCTTCTTCACAAAATGGAAATGCTGAATTATTTTTTTTTTTTACTTGTTGCTTACGAGTTCCTTCTTCAAATCAGTGATTTAGTATCATACACCCTCAGCTTGAGTCCCCCGAATTGTTTACACAAAGTGTACAACCCTAAAGACCTATTGCATAAATTACCCGAGCAACAAGGAGAATGCAGGGATTGGCGTTCCACGCGCCACACGCGCACGCCTTCCCCGTATAAAAGATTCGAAGTAAAATAAACAAATAAAGCGTTGACGAACGCGCGTGCAGGATACAATTTGTTTTAGACATTTGCTTCAGAAAAGTACTACTCCTGAGGCTAGCACGTGCGGCGCGTGGAACACCAATTCCTGCATTATCTTTGATGCTTGGATAGTTTAGCAATATGTCTGTTGCCCCAGCCCACCGTGCCCCAGCCCACGTGCTCCTAGCCCCACTAGAGGGACAAACAGAAACATCCTAAAGCACGTGCAGCTTTTACCTTTGGCAGGCTGCAGTCCCTCGGTGCACGTGCAGTAAGCACGAGCGATTGCAAGCCTATATACCAAAGATGTAGCTTCTCGTGCGCACAGCACGTGCTTGAGGCATGCCGCTGTCGGATGCTCTTGTGGTCGTTGGTAGCCAGCTGCTCCAGTGGGATTTGAAGTGGAGCGAACTCAGCCCCTGTCGCCCGCGCTCCCAAGCAACTGTGTAGGACCATACCTCGCGCCTCCTGGCGTATACTCACAAAGCCTGGCAGTTGGACGACGGAGCCATAGAGTGCCCGGTCGCAGATTTGGAGCGCGAGGATCTGGTAGCACAGAGAATTTCTCAGGGAACCTGGCATTCAGCGCACAGCTTTTGCAGCGGCGAGGACCCGAAAAATGGTTTTCAAATCAGACAAGAAAAGAAGCGGTATCGCGAGGAACGCGAGGAGCACGAGCGGACATTCCATTGCTCGGGAGAAGTGTGTTTCGGCGTCTCGCCGCAGCGGGGCGCCCGTCACATGGCTCTCCTCTCATCCGTTGTCTGTCGCTCTACCTTTTCACTTCCGGCTGCCGCGTCTCGTGGCGATCTGCCAGGCTTTGGCAGGAGGCTATGAGTAAATGCGTCAGCGTTCTCCGCCAAGTCACATCCAGGACTAAGTAACTCCACGAGAGAGCCATATTGCCGCGAACTGGCGCTGCTTCTTAGCAACTCATGACGTGATGGCATACATTACAACGGAGCTTCACAAACCGCAACCAGACGTAATTTTGAAATCTTTTAATTCGTTTTAAAATTAGTTTTCTTGACTTCTCTGCCTACAGCCCAGAAACACTAGTCTAGGCTAGCGCTTCTGGTCTGCCGGCCCAACATAGAACACATCTAAACAAAACAATAAGTGCAAAACATTTCGTCTCCGTACCACTTAAGGGTGAACTGAGTATCGGGACGTTAGTATTCCCCTAGTAAGGTCTTTGTTTTTGTCGTCGCGGAAGCTAGCGCCATCTCTCGCTGCGGCGTCCCTTTAATAGTTTCACCTCCTGCAGACGAGGCAAGTGTCCACTAACCCTTTAGTAAAGTGAAGTACTTGATAATATCATTATGTGTGCCCGTTGTAGCGCGGCTCCGGATGCAGTGCTCTCCCAGAACCAAGACAAACGGTCGTCCGTCCTCCATTTGCGCTCCTCTAATTCGCGTCGGCGACAGTTACGCCCCTGGCGGGGTTCAAGGTCGCTCCCGGCAATTAGCTAATGAGGAGAGCACTCCCAACAACGTTGCTCCCAACGACAGCTGCGAACCTCTCCGTGTCACCGGATGGACCCAGCTCGATCTAATCTCCTCACGTGCTTCATCATCAATCCCGGCCTCACCGGGGTTGACGTTTCGCCGAAAGCTCGAAAGCTGCGTCGCTACCGCAATTCTGCACGAGGTTTAATTTGCCCTTACAGTAGTATATATATATTACTGTCGTTTGTTGCTTTGCTTTATACTCCCCTTATATAATGCCCTAATCGGGCCTTTTTTAAGTGGAAATGAATGAATGAAGGAGGAAAGCGTGTTGGTTAAACATTTTTTATTGTGCTGACCGCGGGCATTCGCGACTCCAATTCACTATAGGTGGCGCCACTCGCTTTTCAAAATGGCGGTTACAGTGAGGGTCGGAGATGCGCGCCGATATACCAGTAGCTGAGCCTGTTTGCTTTGCTGGCTTCACTTAGCGACACAATTTATTCCTGCTTCTACGAGGAAGCTAGGGTGTTCTGAGCGCAGGTCACATCTTTATCCCGAAAACAAAAACGGTGTTTAGGGTAATATTTACGCCAGGAGGAACGTTTTGAATCTGGAACAAAACCGAAACTAACCTCTATTTTGGATTTAATTTCTCGGCCTATCTGCTAATTTCGGATTATTTCATAACTCAAGATATGTTTCACTGCGTAATTATTGAGCTAAAAAGTTGTTCGCGGAAACTTTATAATGGGACATACGTGTGCGATCCAAGCACTTCAATATATTTTGGAGAGTTCAGTGTCCCTTCAAGGAAAGAGTCCTTCACACACCTTAGAGGTAACATAGATGTATTTGTGGAAAACAAATCAGTGCTGATATTTGTGTGTTCTTGCTGGCTTTTCTCGCTCAGATAATTGTCAAGTGAAATAATGAACTGCGGGCCTTTGAATGGATTTTGGGGGATTTAGATGAGTAATTTCTTTAACGTTATTCCCAAGCACAACAATAATGGAATCATTCCACATTTTACAAAATATCGCCGCGGGGGATGAGTTTAGAATATGTTCACAAGACGTATAAATTAAGAAACGCTGTTCTCACTACAAAAACCTAAATACGGAATCCGAGCCAGACAGCAGAAGTGTGTGTGTTTTTTAAAGCAATGCGTGACTCACAGGACTTTATATTACATCCAGTGCATGACTGTTTGTCTATCTCGATCACGATGTAAGAGTTTTTCATATGCTAAAACGAAAACAAAATGAGATCTTTATGGAGAAATTATTATGGTTGAATTGTCTATTTCGTTGGAATCGTGGGGTTTATTGGGGGTTTGCATTGTCACAATTTGTATTAATAACAATAATACAATTAAGATATGCGTAGTTTTTACGTAGTTAATACGTAGTTTTTACGTAGTTAATACGTAGTTTTTCAAGCTCTAATATATTTTTTCTTAGGATCTAATTTTAAACGCGCGAAGAAGTATGGCAATCAAAAGCGTGCAAATTATCATCCCTGGTGCCAATTGCAGCATTTTTAATTATCAAGGTATAAAATAAAGGTATTCCAAAACCAACGATAACATTTAGCTATTCGGTGAAATACACGTAAAAATACATTCTTTTTGGGTAAAGCATAAGGTTCTATCAAAGTCGTGACTTTCGACAATCGGAAAACTTCCAAAGTCCCCGCCAGTCCTTCCCCCCCCCCCCCCCCCCACACACACACACAAAAAAAGGAAAAACAAATGCCTTTTTTTTTAGTTACCCATTTTTTAAGATTTATTTTCTTTAATTTTTACACGCCGTCGTTTTGCCGATGTCAGCCTTTCCAGTTCGAAGGAACGCCTACCCGCTCGCACGTCTGCTCAGTGCAGCACGTTTCGTTGGCGTTGGAAACCGGTGAAACAGTGAGTTTTCGCATTGCGCAAAGCGAACGCAAGCACTGTGTGTTTGCGTGTTCAACACTTCCCGTGCGCGGAGCACAAAACCACGGTCTTGGATTGGAGCACGGCGGCGACGCGTACGCCCAGCGTGGAGTATACGCAACTCTAACGCAAACACACAGTTCTTGCATTTGCTTCTCTATACGCAACAGTAAAACTCTCTACTAAGGTACAATCCCATACCGGCTGCAGCACTCCATTGGGACAGTGAAGAGTGTTGTTTGCATTCAGAAAATGACATTTCGCGAGCCAAGATGGCGATCGATTCCGCCGTGCCCGCTGAGCAGGACCTGGAATCGAGGACCCTCACTAGAGCGCTTCCCGTTTCCGCCGCGGGAGGGCGAGCAACGAGCTGGAGGCGAGTATAGGTGGTATATAGTCTAGAGCCACGAAATAAGCTACGGTTTAGGGTGACGACACTCCAGCCATCTTGGTTCTTAAAATCATGGTGGCCAGTTGCCTCAACACCTTCATCTGAAATCTGCAGGAAACGCTTTTCCGTCCTCCAGAAATGTTAAAACAGTTCGCGACAGAGCAAAACAATATCACCTGAGCTTCCCAGCACCGTATCTAAAGCTGAGAAAGTCACATTTTTGAATTGCGACGATCGGCAGTTGCGTCTGCTCTGCACCAAGCACCAAGATGGCGGCGCCCACTAGCAGATCGGGGGAACGGAGTGCCGATACTCTAAGCGTAGCTCATTTAGTGGCTCCAGTATTCACCTTTTCCACAAGGGCGCAGCCATCTTGAATGTCGTCACTTCTGGTATGCGGTAAAACATCCTTTTTTATCTCACCACGCCGGTGGAAGGTGTTTACGAAAAATGCCTGATTGTCACGCATTCTCGTTTTGCCTCCCCTATACTTTCTCGCATATTCCAGGTTGAAATGTTTTATTTTTTTTTTTCTTCTAGCATACCAGGTACGGAACCCACGTGACTGAGAACGACAGTTCTTTCAGGAGTCCCTCAAGGCCCCGTATTGGGCCCACTTCTCTTCCTAATTTATTTAAACGACTTGGCATACAACTCACCTGCTCACTGCCGTTTTTTTCTTTTTTTTTTTTGCAGACCATATCATTGCGTATTTAAATATTCAGTCAACAGGCGACCTGGTAATTCTAAAGGATTTCCTAGCAGCCGTTTCCGGATGGTGTCAATCTTGGCAAATGATTCTTAAATAGCGCTAAGTGCACACATAGGACTATTACACGCAAAAAAAAACCGCTCAGGTACAGATATAAAATTAAAAACCTAAGATTACCCTAGTCACGCAGTTTAAGTACCTAGGAAGAATTATAACTTCTAATCTAAGTTGGAAGGACCACATTAATACGATTGCGCTTGCGAAAGTGGCTCGGTGATTCAGCATGCGGAGGCGGGTTGGGGCGGAGAGCCATCGATAAGCAAGGCCCTCGGTGTGTTTGCCTTTGTCTTGCAGGTAGCGTCCAAGACGCCAGTGCACGAGGCCCGTGTCTCGAGCGGCCCTTGGAAGCAGATGGCGGCGCAGCACCGAAATGAGCGTCCATTGGAAGCGAATGGCGGCGGAGCACCCGCTCGCGGCATGCACGTGTATTAAGCGTTTCCACAACAATGGTTGGCGGTACTTCTAAGAAACGCCTTTATGAAAGGGCTTTAATCGATAAGCAGAGCCGTTTATACTGTTTATATACTGTTTACACTCAGTATAGACGGCTCTGTCGATAAGTGCCCAGCAGCGCCACCCTGCACTTCAGGGAAGGGCCACAGGGCAGCAGAAAGTCACTACAGTCCGCACGCCGCCGCACGTGCGCGTGCACGCGCACCACCACCACCATACTGACCCCGATGCGCCGGTCACGCTGGCGAGGGTGTCGACATTGGCCCCTCCGCCAGGCTGGCGGAGGACAGCGTGGCGGAGGGCCGGTGTCGGCACCCTATCGCGATCTTCACCAGACGGCTCACCGGTAGCTTCACTGCAGCCTGTCTTCATTGCGTCGAACTCAATGTGCCGTGCCCAACTTCGTTATGGCTAACAAGGAAATATTCCCTGTGCGGCAACTTGGCGATTGTGACCAACGGTGGACATTTTCTTCTTTATTGTTCGCAGTGCGGCGGGGTGCCGTTGCGTCGCTGCTGCGGGCATATCGATACTAACGCTGCCTGCTATCATATCTGCCCTTCTAACCCACCTCAATACGGATGCTCTAAAATCTACAAGACTCTACATAGCGGCCAGGGATGTACCGGA
Source organism: Ixodes ricinus (assembly GCA_037355805.1). Lineage (NCBI taxonomy): Eukaryota > Metazoa > Arthropoda > Arachnida > Ixodida > Ixodidae > Ixodes > Ixodes ricinus. The sequence goes on from JAZHYW010018553.1 coordinate 14,240, forward strand.
ATCACAGTATTCAAGAACGTAACACGTTGTTAGTCGGTTCAGCAGTCAGAAAGAACCGATATTTTTACTTGTTCTAATTAAAGGGGCGATGAAACAATTTTTTCACTTTCAATAAATACAGCTTAGAATTATTCCTAGACATTTACGACCTATAAAACACACGTTGTTTCTTTTGCTTTTTCTTACGCAATGGTAGTTGCAGAAAGACATCAGAGAAAGACGAACAGCGTTTACCCCTCAACTCGCAGCCAGAAAAAGCGGCCACGTGATCTGAAGCCGATCATTTGCCGCCAGTGTTTTTTTTTTTTTTTTTATCAACATAGTTACGCGTTGGGGTTGGCAGAGCACATGGGCGCGTGCTGAGTTCCGCGCCGTCCCTGTGCACAAGCCGCTACCCGAATGCATGTCGAGGCATTGATTGCCTCGAGCCAAAGTCGAGTGCCTACGAAGTCTTCGAGTCCGCTAATAACGTTGAGTCCACTCTAGGAGCAGCCTTTAAATATCGTCACAAGCGCGGGATCGCATAGTTTGATGACGCACTCCCGGGGATCGGATTGCTGTCATTAGAGAGTTTTAGAATAGGGGACCCCAAAGCTTGGGGGCCCCAAAGAAATAGGGGCTCACCACTGCGCTTGCGCAGAACCCAAACTCCGTTTGGGGGTTTGGGTTGGCGCTTGGGCCCCCAATAGACCTTTTGCTAAATTACCCAAGCATCAAGGAGAATGATGGGAATCGATGGACACGCGCCACACGCGCTCGCCTTCCCCGTATAAAAGATTCGAAGTAAAACACCAAAATAAAGCGTTGACAAGCGCGCGTGCAAATGCCATTTGTTTTAGACATTTGCTTTAGAAAAGCTACTACTGCTGACGCCAGCACGTGCAGCGCGTGGAACTACACTCGGAGCATGCTCCTGGCGCTTGGGAATTTAGGTCCATCGATTCCCATCATTCTCCTTGATGCTTGGGTAATTTAGCAAAAGGTCTATTGCTTGGGGCCGGGTTGCGTCGGCAAACATGGCGGCGCCCTTTCCGCTCGCTTCGGAGCAAATTCGTCATGGTCGCTGCAGAATTAGCCAATTTCAATGCCAATGAATGGTGCAACCGGCTTTCGCTTTGCTTTATCTCGCTCAATTCACAAAGAATGAGCGGTGGGCTCGCCCCATTTTAAAGATTGTCCCCGAGTCTGGCCGTTCCTAAGCCTAAAGAGACGCGGTAACCGTTGACATGGCAACGTATGGCTACTATGTGGCTCCGAGTGGATTTCGTTCGTGGCACGATACCTGCAGCTTGAAAACAAGTATTTCAAGGCTTCAAAGTCGCTCCAGTTCAGATCACAATAGTGCAACTGCTCGCAGAGTATGCGCGCTGGCGTTCGTCTCAGTCTCGGCATAGTTGAAGGCCTAAATCTTCGGCTGCAGATGGTCAAAGCGCACACGAACGCCCAAAAAATTCGAGAACGAGCCATACCTAAAACAGCGCGCAAGCACAGGAGGAAGAAAATAGAACACAGGAAAGAGCGCTGACTCCCAACTTATGTATTGTGAAAGAAAGAGAAAGAGGAAGCTTCAGACATGAAGCCCACGCGCACCCACAAGGTAAAAAGAAGAAAGAATAAAAACAGATACATTACTAAGTTCCAGTAGAAAAGGAGAAAACTGACATTATAAGGTCACGACAAAAAAAAAGATGAGAAAAAAGGAGAAAGCAAAACAACAACGTGGGCTTCATGTCTGAAGCTTCCTCTTTCTCTTTCTTTCACAATACATAAGTTAAGAGTCAGCATCCCTTCCTGTGTTCTGTTATCTTCCTCCTGTGCTTATGCGCTGTTTTAGGTATGTCTCCTAAGTACCAGCTAGCTCAACTCTCTATGCTACTACGAGAACAAGCGCCAAATTAGAGCGCTACGAATTGGATTGTTTCGGCTACACCCGAAGCGGGATGGCCGAACGAGTCGAGGCCGATCCAAGGCCAGAAGAAAATGGCGGAAGAGAAGGCTCCCGCGCGCGTTCGCTTCTCGATCGACGATGACATTTATGTGCTACGCGAAGTGTACGCCACTAACCCATTCCAGTATTCCAGGAGATGGACTTCAATTGTCACAGTTCGGCAACGAACATCTGTGTAGTTGTACATACGAATTTACCGAAGCAATCGGAAGAAATTTCTCCACGCGGGCCATCCGCGACCGGGTCGACCTGCTGCTGGCACAGTTTAATACGAAGCACAGATTTCCCGGTGACTTTTCGTAACGTAACGTAAAAAAAAAAAAAAACGGGTCTGTGTGAACGAGCTTTTAGCCACGGAGTAGCAATACGTTACCATGTCAACAGTTACGACGTATGTTTAGGCTTAGGAACGGCCAGAATCAGGTACGATCTTTAAAATGGGGCGAGTCCACCGCTCATTCTTTGTGACTTGAGCGAGATAAAGCAAAGCGAAAGCCGGTTGCACCATTCATTGGCAATGAAATTGGCTAATACTGCACCGACCATGACGAATTTGCTCCGAAGCGAGCGGAAAGGGCGCCGCCATGTTTGCCGACGCAACCCGGCCCCAAGCAATTTGGGGGCCCCACGCTATTTCTCGAATTTCACGTTGGGTGCGCGCGCCAACCCAAGACCCCAAACGGAGTTTGGGTTCTGCGCATGCGCAGTGCTAAGCCCCTATTTCTTTGGGGCCCCAAAGCTTTGGAACCCCTATTATAAAACTCTCTATAACTGTCGTGCTGCTTCAGCTACAGGATGGGCTAAAAGCAAGCTGCACTTACCAGCGTCGTGCGTGTGACCGGGGAATGGCCCCTCGAATTCGCAGATAATTTCATTGGCGCACATGATAGCCTGGTATTTGAGGGCGTGCACTCTGTTTTGACCAGGGAAGTAAAACTTCTGATTCAGAGACGGTCGGCAGATGGGTCTTGCTTTGCCGTTTCAACTGGTGTTACCCTCTCTATTATTTGTACCGCAAGCCACATTAAAGTGTCGTTTCAGCGCAAATGTTTCGCGTTTTAATAATTTTTCACTGTTAAATAGTTCGTTCGTTGTCCACAATGGCGCTGCATGCGAAAAAGGCGAGCGTGCCGCGTTGCGTCGTCACAAACCCTATTCTATAAGCACGCTGCGTGAGGTGTCGTTGCGTTGGGTACCCCAAAGCGTTGGGTTCCCCAAAGCGTTGGGGCCCCCTATTCTAAAACCTCTATTGCCCCACAGCTCCGTCATTGGCTCCGTCATCAAGTTTCGCGAAGGAGAGACTGCAAAAAAAGCTCCGCTTTCATCCTTGAATTCCGCCGCGACGAAGACGCTTTTTGGTCAGGGTGTTGCGTTCGAGTGTTCTTGGGTTCCACTGGTGCCAGGAAGCGTGGTGGAAAGTAAGAAACATTCCTACCCAATGTCGTTAGACTGGAGTGTTAACTTGCGTTGACTACCGACATATATATATATATTAAATATATATATATATATATATATATATATATATATATATAACGCATATTAACAGAGTGCACACCAATCGATCACTGATGCAGAAGGGAACGCGTGTCTGCATTCGCGCGCTTCGGATTAAATTTGAGTGTTAACTTTCGTTAACTACCGATATATATATATATATATATATATATATATATATATTCCTTCTGCATCAATGATCGATTGGTGTGCACTCTGTTATTATGCGTTTTTTTTTTTTTATTGTCACAAGCTGTTTCATCGATTGTTCTAATAAAGGAAAACGTGCCTGCTAAGGTTAGAACTTATGAAGTATGGCTTGCCAGGCTCCGAGTCTAGAGACAACCTTGAACCCAAGGGCTTCCTTTTGGCCTTCTTTCAAAATTTTTTGGTTCATTCCTGGAATTCCAAGAACAAAAATATATCGGGGAATGATAAAGTAGCTCTCTGTGGACTCTATTATTGACCCAACTACTAGCAATAAAGCCGGCGTCTGGCAGACATTCTGTCACCGCGGTATCCGTGGTTTGAATGCCACGTGGCAATTGTTTCCTCCTTGAGCTCGGTGCCATGCGGCATTCGAAGCGCGAGTCTCGTGATGACTTGCATTCGAATCTTTATAGAGACCTTCTCAATTGTATGATGTATAAACAGTGTGATCCCGGCTTAACGATGCGGTGAATGCGGCATACGAGATCTGGACGCCCCAAGACAAAGCCTCGAAAGTGGATATTTTACTAGATACCATTATTCCCAATACCATTATTTATTTATTTATTTATTTTCGGATACTGTCGGCCCATGGGCCATTGCAGGGACATAAACCAGATTATATATCCGGTAACATAAGCAGTGGCGTCACTAGGGTCAGCTGGCACCCGGGGCGGTGGCCCGCGGCTACAACCCCCCCCCCCCCAGACTCGCTGCCCGCCTCCCCCCCCCCCCGCTCGTCGCAACACCATGCCCCCTCCCCCTCTCGCCGCACCTCCCTCCCCCCTTCGTGGCCCGCCGCGACACCCCCCGGAGCGCTGCAACTCCGGGGCGGTCCGCCCCCCCCCCCCCCCGCACCCCTTTGTGACGCCACTGAACATAAGTGTAAACCCTTCTTTTAAAGTCTGATGCGTTGCAGTTTGAAGACTGAAGAAGTAGATACAAAGAAGAAAAAAACATTTTAAAGTGTTTCTTTGTAAAAAAACACTTTTATAAACGAAAGAACAACACACACACAAAACATTACAACGAAAGGAATACATCGCTGGACATACACATGGGCTCAGTAGCAAAGAACATGGAAGCTGCGTTTAAATCTGAATAAAAAAGTCGAAGCGCATTTTTAAAATGTAGACACGTTAATAAAGCTAACAATGTGTTTAGGAAGTTCGTTCCAGTCCTTTTATCGTTTTACCAAAAATAGTATTTAAACGCACCAATTCTAGGAAGATATGATTGCGATGCTTTAACATGATTTAAACGAGCCGTCCTAGCTGTTGGTAACAGGTTGAAGATAAAACGTTAGGGTCTATTTTCAGCTCAGCATGAAAAATCCGGAAACAGAAACTTTAGGCGCGCTATTCTTCTAACTCCAATGGCCCAAGTCCACTCTCGTTTAAAATCTTCGTAACCGAGGAAGGAGATCTGTAATCAGATTGAATAAAGCGTGCAGCCTGTTTTTGCACTCTCCTCAAGTTTGTTAATGTCGGTCTTAGTAACGGGTTCACAAACAATATTATTAATTCAAAAACATTCAAATTATTCAAAATTTAAATCTTTGTAATCAATCAAAATTATACGGCAATTCGCAACGATTATGGGCATCCAAAATTACATGGCAATTGTGATTTCTTCACTAACAGTTTGCTTTGCTTCTGTGTTGTGTCCTTTAGATGGAAGTTTCTTTCATCGCAAAAATTAAACTGCACTATTTTTTTAATACTTTTTCCTTACGTTTTTCTTTATGTTTGGTAAGATTCAAATGCAACCGCCTTACACTCGGCGTTGAATATCTTTGTGCTATAGCTTATCGAGGCTGGCGTAGCTTCCACAATGTTGCGGGAGCAACAACCTTTTAGCGTATTACTTTTTTTTTCCATTGTCGAACACTGTTCCCCTGTAAACATGGTTCTCCTCTTTGAAAACTGAGGGACGGCATTTTTTCCTTCTATCGGGACCGGTTCCCGAGCACCCCGCCGTTACCCCCGCAGCAGTAGGGCAAGGGCGTCCTCTCGTGCTCTTCCAATACCAGGTAGAAGACAAGGCCCAAACGTCATCACCAGTGGACCCACGCAGTGCCGTTTATTGGAAGGAGAGTGGGTAGACCTCGAAGCAAGCTGCCTTGAGGTCTACGCACTCAATTACTCAATTACTAAGTGAGAGTCAGAAATAAAGGAAATAAACAGCTTCTCTCCACCTGCACCACGTGACGGTATAGCAGGTTTAATCCAATTTGAAAAGAAAAAATGAGGGCCGTAATTGGCCAAGAGTTACTTTAGTTCTTAACGCCAATCAAAAGAAAAACAGGGAGGCAGCTGAACCTTGGCATTGGAACAAACTTGGAAAAATCTTGCAGGCATTTATGATTATTTGTGTTTCTTTTTTTTTTCTTTGGTATTAAGTTAATAATTGTTGTTCCGCTTGGTCTTGCCTCTTGTCTTTGGTGTTTTTGACGATGAGGAAGTTGTATTGTTCTTCTTTAGAATTTTCGTACTGGAATATATAAGAAAATGAATTGGAAACAATTTAAAAATCTTATTGTCTTTTAATGTTTTTTTATCTAATTATGTATATCTGCGTATCTTTGTATTCCCATGTATGTTTTCTTTTTATTTGTTATTTGTCTTTCTCCTTATTTTTATGTTTTCTCTCCTTTATTTTTTTTTTGGGGGGGGCGGGTTATTGAGCAGAGATTATTTTATTTCCTGGTTGTTTTATTTTTTTATTAAGTATTTTCTTTACAACAAGAGATTTTTTGTTTTTATTTAGCTATACGTACACCTGGTATTTACATATTTACATTTACCCCCGAAGGAGAAGGATCACACTTATAAAGCTTCCTGTTTTCGTCTTGTATTCGTATCATGTTTCTATAGTTTTCTTTTCTGTTTTCTTTTTTTTAGATTTGGAAGGTATGAAGTTGTGTCTTAAAACCGACATTAAATATTTAGTCGTTTTCATCAGCCTTACTTTTCTTTTCGTACGTTGTTAGTTATTGGTGATTGGCCTTGAGGTGATGTAAACAAAAAATCAACCTTTTTTTACTTTTTTTTTCACTGTCTGTCTTTGTTTGTCCATTCCTGAACACTGTTGATTTGAGAGTACAGAGCGCGACACTGTTAGCGCGAACAAGCGATCGCCGGTTCTTCCAGTTTTTCTATTTGAAACCAAGAGGATGTCATCCAAGTTATTAATGCTACGGAAAGAACTAACTTTAGTTCTATAATGTAAACGGTAAAATTTCGTGCTCGCTAATTACTATTTAGAAGTAGAATGCGAAAAATGCGCCTGATGTCGTGTTCGCGCTAACAGTGTCGCGATGTGTACATGATTTTTCCTTCCAGTTTTGTTATCGATAATCTCATTATTTTTGGTGAGAAGCCCAGAGCCTGGAACTGGTCCTTGGTCCTACTAACCTGTTGATTGGGGTCTTCTCTATGGGTGACTGTTTGTCGTGGGTGATTAGAGGACAGCCCAGGGAAGGAAACTGGCTCACTCCCCCTGATCTTGTTGTGGGTCTTCCAATTGCCATTAGTTGTGGTGTTGATTCAGGATGGTAAGCTAGGAGAAGCTCCGAGCCAGGAACTCGTCCACGGCTCTCCTAACCAAACTCTACCCACTATCAGAGCCAATCGAGCTTCGACGTTCTGACGTCGTCATAGCCCCGCAAAAGCAGCAGACGAACTTGCGTTCCGCATAGCACTGGCGGCAACGCCAAGACGGACTCGTCTGCCGGCGTCGTTCTTCAAGCCTGGAGGATCGTGTCTTGGGTCGGGTCGGGCGTCCCCGAACGATGACGTCATGCGTAGGCCTTGTCTCAGAGGTGGTGTTGCTCTACCTCTACCGCTCGCCTGTGTCTTTGTTTGCGGTTGTTGCGTGCGCGGGAGGGCGTCTCTGATGAGCCCATTGTCTCTCCGGCAACACCGAGGGTGGCCGTCTTTCATGTGCACGCGCCTCGCTCTCAGGAAAACGATCCGCGTCGGGTGTCTGAAGCCTGTCCAATGTGTTTAGTCAACACACCCTCCACCACGTCTCCTTATTCGTCACAATGAACAGGATAGATGGATGCTGGCGGATGAAAATGTACTGGGCCGTCCGGTTGTGTTCCCCCTATTTGCCCCGAGAGCGAAAACCCAAGCGTCTGCCGCGGTCGCACGCGCCCTTGATTGTCGCGTGAGGTGTACCCGTGACGTCAGGCGGAGGACTCCGCTCCGCGATCTCGCATCCGCGCTCGCTTGCTGCACCGGTTCCGAGGCTAGACCTCTGCTTTACCCGGTGTAAAGACGTTGAGTTATGCCGATATTGACGTCGCTTCCACGCCCATTTTTATAAGCCTGCTTGTCACTTTTACGCTTTAAGATGGCTGCGGTTCCCGTCAGCTATCGGCGGAGGCGATTTCATCCGATGAACCTCCCCGTCCGTCCACACGACACAAGGCAATCTTGCGAGGGGCCGGGGAAGCGGTGGCGCGGGCATTTGCTGGACCGTGGCTGGAATTCTGTGCCATTGCATGTCTCGCGATTTAGGACGATATTACATCCCGCTTTCAAGGTACACTCTTCCAATCTGGGGCCGCTAAACTGCTCACGGCTACAGCCGTGACGTTCTTCGTTACGCAGGACACCGCGCCGCAGGCACTGATTCCGGCCCCGGCAAAGTTGCCGTGTACAACGTCACGGCTGCTGTTCGCCCTCCCTCTTTAATGGTGCGAATGGCTATATAGGTGGCTGCGTAGGCGGCCCTGTAATTTTTGCAGTGGCCCGTTTGGTGCAGGGCCGGCAAAACAGGCCGGCTAAGCGCGCGCAACAATGGAGAAAAGAGATTCCCGCTTTCCGCTAGATGGCGGCAGTTGCGTGCTTACGGCCAGCGTGCACACCGGCGGGCGCAGCCAGCGCGATTTCTCTTCTCGTTGTGCCAGGACGACGAACTGGTGGACGTGACGAAGTGCAGAAACTAATCGGAAGCATCTGCGGGTGACGTTTGTTTCTCTTATCATGGTGATGGAAGCCTGTGTTAGAGTGTTGCGCCGAAGCCGCGGGACAGTGAGTTAGTTCTTCAGGATGCTCACGTCTCAGAAAAAGGATATCAAAGGCGGGCTGTGTAACCATGACGGAACATGTGAATTCGATGGCTTCACATGGCCTGCTGATCTGGCGGCACGATCAACTGCACGATCACCACTTCTGGGCCAACTTGGCTGGTGCTATTACTGCCGGGCTGGGGAATATGCTTCGGCATATGAGCTGGGTAATTATGTGGCTCACTGGCTAATAACGGAATGAGTCAAGTGTTGAAGAGTTTCAACTAGTAACTTTTGTTCTCGTTAACAGAGGACTTCTTGGACCCTCTTTGGATGATACAGGTATCTATACACCATATTTTTATTCTAGGAAGCGTTTAGAAACACACTCTTTTCATATTATTCGGATACCGGCTGGCGTCGCCGGTGGAAGCCAAACAAATTTCACACCATTTCACCTTGGCATGGACTTACTATAACAGCTACAAGCGCGGACTCTTCGCGTCTGACGTCGGCTCGGATGCACGCGAGCACTCGTGGGAGGTGACAATTTTAAAGTTCTCGAGTCTGATCCCCGCTGGCCCTTATGGTTTTTACCTACTATTCGCTAAGGCAGATAAAGCCCAGCCGGTTATTCTTCCTTGTTGGCCACCCAGCATTTTCAGCGACAAGGTGCGTAGCATAGGAGGTCGCAACGCCCGAAGTGTCATACGTGGAAAGCACGTATGCGGCGCACTCATCAACTTGCCGACAAGGTATATAGTCGTGCGTCTCGGCCGGCGTCGACGATTACGTTGAGCAAGGAGGACTGACCACGCAAGGACCATTTATATTAAAATTGGTGATGAATGTAACATCTACGATGCCGCTAAGTTTGTCATATTGCGTGAACCTTTCTTCTGTTAACGCGACACTCAACGTCAGCCGAAACGTTTTCTCTGTGTGAATGAGCCTTCGGGAGACTTCGCGTCCCTGCGCTTCAGGCAATCAAAGCGCGACATGTGAGGACCCAGTCTCCACGCCCGCACGTCGTAGCCACCACAGCGTACTGCTGTCCGCAGGTCGGGGTGCCGCACTGGTGCTTTAAGCATATTTGAGCTTCAATCGGTACGCGCTCAGGAAACGAGAAAAGACAGGCAGGCGTTCTACGCACGCCGAGCAAGAGAATATGCTCAGGTGTCTCTGTCTCGGATGGCTTCTTTCAACTGTCGCTGTCGCCCATCTTACGCAAAAAAATCTTACCAATTTTTTGCTAAGTTTGTGCACATGATTAATGACTTGGAAATTTGTATATGTTAGATGTATTTCAGACACAAGTTAAGGTAAATTTGGATAATTGCTAAAATTGGTGGTGGTGGAACTGCCGCGAACCACCAAAGTTCACATTTTTGTCCTCATGTTATTAGAAATTGAAACGTCTAAGGCGGAGACAGCAACTTTTCCAACTTATCAGGTAGCATGCACAGCTCGCTACATTTCCTACATCTTAAGTAATACAGTTTAACGTTTGGTGACACTCTAAAGAATAAGCTTTATTGAGCTAACTGAATTTAGAAGGTAATGTATTAAACAATATTTTGAAAAAAGTCGGGCTATTTATTTTACAATATTTGACACAGTTTAGCAAGGTGTTTGCCTGACGTGACCATACTTTGTTAGTAATTACAGAAAGTTAATTATTCAAATTGTTCAACTATATTATTTGAAACGTCAAAAGTTATGAATTTTTATTTTAACAAAAACAACTGTTTATGTGCGACATTAGTTTTTTGGGCAAACGATTTAGTCGGTGTTTCATGACACAGCCTGTATGATATAACCATGAACCTGTAGATAATGGCAAGTGGACAGCCGCAGCTCCCCTTCTGGTGGCGTCGAAATTATGGTTTGTTCCTACTCTACTCCTTTTAACACTTCAGGCTCTATTCCTGTGACGTAAGACTGCTTTTTAATGTCAAAGTAACTAAACATAAGCATGGCCGCCGAGAGCAAATGCAGTTATCTAATTGGCGAATTTGTTTTCCTTATTCTGTTTCACAGAGCTCACGAATAAAGTTTGTTAGCGGCCATGTTTGTGGCCGATGACAAACATTGTATCAGCTCAACGCTAAACCACCACAAAAACCAACTGTTTTCTAAATTTTAGAACGTAATTAGATAAAGACATGTTCTCACTCACTGTATCTTTATAATGAAATACCTGAAAATTGCGCCAATCACCGCGTGCTTCATCACGCCTTGATGACAGGCAAAATGGCCTTCGGACGTGCCGCAGGCTCCTCTTGTGCTGTCCCGGCGAGCTACCAACTGCGGTTGACCAGGAAAGCGCACCTGCAACTGCGGCAGGTCCTAGTTCCTCAAGTATGTCAACTGAAAGCAACAGCCATGCTTCACCAATCTTCAACCCAAGTGACACAAGTTTTTCATATACTTTCTATTTTATTGTTTGAATGTATTTATTACAACAATGCCACCATGTATCTTCATCTCTGCATCCTGAATTTTGAAACCAAATAAATGGATTGTTTGCCTGCGGACCCACTGTTCTTTTAAATGTTTAGAACCATCGGCCTTGCCCATGAAACAATTCCTGTATATTTGCTGTCCCTAGAGCACTCGGGAAGTGAATCGCTAAAGTATACAAATTGAGCTTGGTAATGATTTCAATATGTTTGCGACTCAAAGTAAAGTTGCAACGTGACTATGTGCATGACGTCTTACAAGAAGACGTCAGAACCGATGCCGATCACAGCTTCATTTTTACAGTGAAATGTTCCTGTACTTCTCTGTTACCTAGCATTATTTAAGTGCATCACAGTCCTGGACCCTCCGAGATACTCTGCAGAAGCTGGCTATGGCTATTTTGTGCCCACACAAAACGAATTTTGCTAACCATTTCGCTGCTTTATTTTATTTGACACACCGCTGAAAACGGGCCAGCTAAATGGGCAGCCAGATCCAACTTGTCACGGCTATGGGTAGGCTCTAAGAACCCCAGATTAAAGTGTATTTAGTGGCATTTATATCTGGGCCTTTGTAATACCT
>JAZHYW010018555.1:0-24658 GCA_037355805.1 Ixodes ricinus
CCTCCTTTCCTCATCCTCCTGCTCCTCTTTTGAGGTATTTTGATTTTGCGATATGCCGTGCTAAACAATTTGAGAAAGATATACAGGGTGTTTCAGGAAAAAGTGATAAATTCAATGTTGCTAAAACAAAGTGTCGCAACAAAACAACGCTTGCGTCGCTTTCTGTTCCAGGTAGCCTAATTAGGAAAGTTATTAAAGTCCGGGATAATTAGATTGTTAATTAATTTTGCGTAATTAACTTTTTTAACATTGTGTTTGAGGGCATGGTTTCAATTAGAAAATTGCTCAGCATCATCGAAAAACACTAAATCACCAAATTGCAGAACGATAGAAGGCATGCGCAGCATCTTATGGCTTCCTGGAAAATCGCACATATTCGACGGGTTTGGAAGTTTTGATTTGCAATCAGAGTGCGTCTGGGCCCCGACGCCACTGCGCCCCATGGAGAAATAGTAACCAACCTCTGCTGCACTGACTCTCGCGCAATGCAGCAGAGGCTAGTTGCGCTATTGCCTCTCTGATTTATGAATGGTGATATCACTTACCTGCACAATGGGTAGCTGGCATCTCCCTCCTCCCTCCTCAACATCCCTCTTCCTCTCCTCCCCGCGCGTTGCATCATGGGACGTTTTCAATAATGCAAGGCGCGGGACCCTCGTGACGTCATTATGGAAAACGTCCCATAATGCAACGCGCGGGTCACGAGTGAGACCCACGTGTTGCATTATGGGACGTTTCCCATAATGCACCGTGCGGTTACGCCGACGGCGACGCCGCTCAAGCCGGAGATGGCGTGTAAGAGCTGCCCTCTAAAATGTATGGCCCTATCAGTAAACTACGGTGGACTGCTTCTTCAACCAGCAACGACAGTAATGAATTTTGTTGCTGGTTGAAATGAGTGGTAGTTGTCCGGAGTTAGTAGTATCCAATTCCTTCTGTGTCAAAAAGTTTGAAACTAACACTATTCTTATTTTCCTGCTAATCCTTAAATGTATTAGAAGTTAAATGCTTTCCAGAGGCTGCTGGCCCAGATAACTAACAATTTCTTTGTTCGAGTTATTCAGACAAGCATCTCAGCTACCAGATGACTGAGTTCTACTTTCCTGGTAGGAAAGCTGCTTTTCTACCAGGAACTGCACGTGCCCCCTCAATTTTCTTTCTTGAATGGCATGGGGCGGCCTGGGCGCCGTACTGCGGGGAACGAGTGAACCGGAGCCCAGGTAGCACTGTCACAAGATGCAGGGAAACTTCTTTTATTGGAGTGACAATAACATTCATATTTGGATCACAAATTCATTGCCTTGGTCGACACAGGAGCCGCTAATTCCTGCACATCGCACATGTAAGGTAATTACTACAGGCAACAAACACCTATTGCAGATGGGTAATAGCAAATTGTTACAGCCTATGCGATGTGCAACGATGTTCCTGCTGCTTGCAGGCACGTCTGCCATATTGTGATATCAAAGTGTCGACAATGTAATTTTAGAGTTGGAGTCTTTGAAGATGTCCACCGATGCCTTTGTAAACTGAGCTACGGGCGAACTAGAACTGAACTGCATCATGTTCTTTCATGTGTAACCAGACATTTTGTACGCTTCTATGTTTGCTTACTGTGCAATATACCTCACCTCTCGGATTCAGTCATTATATAATGCCATCGCTCCACCTCATCTTTATATATCTGCATCTGTTACAATGTACCATCACCATTTGGATAATCTTACTTTATCTGTTGACTTCACGTGTGTCTAGGATTTTTCTTGTTTGCTGGTTTTTATGTTTGTGTTGGTGCACCACGGGGAGACCGATCTGGTTGTTTCTGGGCAGCCAAAATAAAGATGATTATTATAACCCTGTTGCTGACCCTCCTAATTCGACGGCCACAAATGACAGACCTTTTTTGCCCGCACTATCTATTGTCACAGTAACCACTTCTCCACTTTACCACTTTTCGCGTTAAACAAATACTTAACCTAACGGAACAAAACTGGTGGCTACGGAAAAGTAATAATTTATACCTTGCGTAAATTATTCAAGCACATTAATGGGCTCTTCTGACCAGAGTTAGGAAATATAACGACCCTTTGCCCAATAGACACCCAGCAAAATTTAGCAATTAAATGGCGTTGATATCCCGTGATCCCCGATCTAGCAGTTGCACCCACCCTCACTTGGCCTCCCTACTGCAATACCATTGGAAAAGACCGCCCTCCGTCCCCGGAAATGGAACCCTAGTCGGCTGCACGCGAACTGAGACGTTACCACTAAACTATACCACAGCATTGCTGCTTATTTTTTTTTTTCCAATTTATAATTACAGGTTTTGAAAGCTGTCGAAGAGCATAAATAGTTTCCCTCGATCAGCCACGCAACCCGGTGAAGTTTTGCAGAAACTTGGATTCACATTCACCGAGCGCAAAAGGAACTGTGTTGATGGAGCGCATGAACCTCGTGGTCTGGCGTGCGACGTATATCCGGACAATCAAGCAGCATTGCCTTAACAGGTCTGCCTACGACGTCAAAGAGACCTGGGTCAGCGCTGGCCACACGCAGTCCAAGGTTTGGGGGCAGTTTGATACTTTAGACCCATGTTACGGCTCGCGATCGAACACCGGCGGAGGCGGTTGATCTGACATACCGCGTTCGGCTTTGGCTAGCAGACGGCGTTCTGTAAAATGGCGTCAGCTGTTGCTGGCTTCACGCGGCGGTACCGTGCGTGCTTCCAGTCATTCCGATTCGGCGTTCGTTGCCATGGTGACTGGCGCGGAACGCAGACGAACTCTATCTTGCGGATGAACGCCGCGGCGCAGCGATACCAGGTGCGTTCTAAGGCCCTTCCCGCATGCTTTTCAATGGGCGGAAGGCGAACAAACAGAGTTCGAAATAAGGACTTAACGCAGAAGGCTGCATTTCTCCAGCGCCTCACTAATTTGACGAGCCTTACACGAAAATATTCGTGTTTTTTTGGCCATCCCGCGTCCCGATTTTTTTTATCCGTAACATGGGTCTAAAGTATGCAAACTGCCGGTTTGGGTGGGTACTTCTGTGGAGACACCAACAGATGCCTTCAACAAGGGCTTCACAGTCGGACTCAAGAATCCCGCTGGGAAAGGAGACTTACGGTGGTCCAAAGTGGCGGCCGACAGAGCTCTCAAATACGTGGAGCTCTATGGTGCATTACCGAAAACTTGCAAAAATGGGCCCCATGTTTGCTACATTTGGGAGGAGAATAAGTGTTTGGCGATGCCATGTTTTCTTTTACAGCGAAAAAATCCCCAATATTTTGGGGGACACGCTATACTTTTGTAGTTGTGCAACTGATTACTACAGCTTGTTATGTAGTGATGTTATGGTTCCTACTCGCAACATCGTAACAAGAATTATCCGTTATGAATGACAAGTTCAATGGTACGTGTAGAAAGCACAGTCGGAGCTCTGAGCGCTCACATTCTTAAACCAATCGACGAATGCAGAATTAAATCCACTAAAAGAGTCATACAGAGCATTTGACCGATCGTAAAAGGCCAGCAATACAGAACCCCGGGGTTCAATCCCCTGCCTTCCGAACGAGCGTCGATACCGCCGTGCGATCATGTATCACTACTGCATAGTGCACGTTAAAGGCTTTGGGCTAGCGGTAGTACTGCACTGGCTAAACATCCTCGGCCAAGACACCCGACGCCCATTGAGGAAGACCAACTACCGGCCATCTACACATACGTGCAACACAGTTACTACACCTGCCGTCCACTCCCGTCGACCAGAGCAGCAGCCCTCTCGAAAATTCCAGCACAACCCCAAAGCCGCCTTGCGCACCCACCGTGCCCGAGCAAAACCACCCAAAGGAGAAAAAGGAAAGCACTCGTTTATTAAGTCTCAGTAAAAACAGCATTCATCCAGCCAAAGTGCACTTGAAGCAGGGGCCATTCTAAACACTCCCAAAACATTAGTAGAAAGCCGAACGTTTAAAACACCCACAGGTCCCCGGTATGTACAGTGGCAGCCTCCGGCGGTCTTCTAGACTGACTGGTATCCCTTCTGACGGCTGCGACTGCGTCCCACCAGGTAGGCCAGCAGCACAATCACCACCAGGGCAGCCAGGGCAGAGCCCACCGCTATGGGCACAATGTTGCTGATGTCGTTGTTCTGCACACAGTGCACCGCTGCAACGAGAGAAAACAGGTGCCAGTCAGCACACCCTTGGCCCGTCCATAACTGCCTTCCCCGTGCTCCCCAAAACTGCCGTTGCAAGCCGGTACAACAAGTAGCCAGAGGAGCCGGCAATCTGGCAGTGGCCTTGACAGGACAGTTGCTTCCATGATCAACGCACTGAAAACAGTTCACCCGAGTCCAATGACCGATTTTCATTTCATTCCATTTCATTTATTTGACCCTTAACTTGCAGTGGCGGCGGTGCGGCGCGACGGCGAACAGGTCTACCACGCGACTAGTGGTGGCTCCCAATAGCGCCAACTACAAATTCGTTTGCACCGTAAATATAGCTTCTTGAGATTTCTTTTTTCGTTGTAAATTTATTTTATGACATCCTTTTCCCATCTAAACTGTTAAAAAAAATTGTTTTTCCTTTGCACATGTTTTTTTAAGTTCCAGGCACTACCAAGAATTGCAAGAGGATATAGAGTAGACCATATCCACCAGTGGTCCACTGGCGAACGGTCTTCCCCTCAACTCGTTAAAATGCTCCATCATGCTGGTGACACACAGGAAGACCGCCGACAGCCCGCCGATGCTGACTTTGGCCAATGACACCCTTCACTGCAGTCAGAGGACCGCACTTCTTGGTTCGGTCCTCTGACTTGTGGACCAACGACTTCGATTCACTGAACATTTCCATGAAGCGACAACCAAGGCCAGGCTTGGCTTATCACTCGGACCTTCAAGCGTATGGGAGCCGACACTTTCAGGAGTCTCTTCACAGTGCTTGTTTTACCACAGCTGGAGTACTGTTGTTCTGTGTGAGACCCACTGCAAGCATGCATCAGTGCCTCGCTGGAGAATATACAATGGTGTGCCGCAGGCACATAGCCAGGGTTTTGTTTGGGGGGGGGGGGGGGGGCATTAAAAAATGCCTCCACGAGAGGGAGGGGGGTGAAAGGAGGCCCCCCCCCGGCTACGTGTCTGGTCTGCCGCATACACAGTCCAGTGCAGAGGTCCACCCCTACACCCTCCGCAATACGACCTTCGCATGGCCGAGCTCTTTGAAGGGTTGGGATACTCTTTAGCCATCCAACGAAAAGTGGTGTCTATCCGGCTACTTGCCACCGCATTCCGCCCTGATCACTATCCCCTTCCACTTTTTTACGACCTAAGACATACCGAAATGGAGGGCTCCAGCCCTTATTTGCCAGAACAGAATGCCACAAGCAGTCTTTTCTTGGCTAGAGATAGTCGAGCTGTGGCACTTGCTGCCAAACGAAATGACCGCTAGTGCCTTAGAAGGGCGACATCAGCCCCCAAGAAGCTTTGCAGGGATGCTGTGCGTGTAACTCCGCAGTGATATTTGATTGGAATGTATTCACTTTACACAAGCTTACTGGTACTAGTGGTACCCAAGCATACTCGCACGCAACGCCACTGACCAAGAAACTTTTTGTTGGGGGTATAATTTCAAGAAGAGTTTTCTTTCACCCTTCTTCGCAAAACTAAATGACAGAGTGGGGGTCGCAATGTAGGCACAGTACTCCCAAAAACGGTATTTGAATGCGGCTCATAGACTAGACTCCGAGTAGCACTGCGTGTGCACCCAATTCTTGGGCTCGTGATAATCGATAGCCCGGCGTTAGCATCCGGGGTAGTGGCCTGTGTCTCGCTGCAATGACTTTGACAATAGTAGCCGAACCATGACAATGTCTGGAACTCGGCGCGTGTCTTGTGCCTTGCCAATCCCAGCGCGTGGCTATGATCAACATTGGCTGCATATAATCGGCTCCAGATCACGTGGGTGCTTGTTTCGGGCCAAGAGTTGAGGGGGCGAACGCTGCTCCTTTTTCCTCAACTTTTCCTGAATCTTCGATTGCATATGGTGAAAATGTGTGAGTGTTTCATAAGTCACTCACGTCAGGAATACGATCTAAGCGGTATTTGTGCAAACTACAAAAATTGTTGCATCACCCCCTTAGCCTTCCCCCTTTTCTTTTTCATCATTGTTATTTTTTGCAGTTTCTATACTTGTGCTATGACACTTAACGTTATTTGAAACCCACTACTGATTAATCTAGTCACTTGTCTTTATATACCAAGCAAAAAAATTGGCACATTTTGCTACTGTTTCGTAACAAGTTTTTTTCCCTCGGCACTACTATAGTTGTATAATCTTTTTGACATATGAGGCTATTGGGGAGATCGAACGGTGGCGCTGGCTAGCGGCCGCCGTCGGAACTATTCTGCGGGAATAACAATCCCGCTGCTAGTATTCGTTCAGCCATGGAGGACGAGGACTTGAGGCTCGGGAAAGGGATGTGGATTATATTTATCTGCTCGAAAAGCATCTGCGTAGGGGTAGCATAGTCCCAGCTTGTCTCATCTTGCTTTAAATATCGCCGCATTCTCGTTGGAAGCGAAACCAACCCACGTGTAGGCGCTCGCGATCGGCCGCGGCCCGCTCCGGCTGCTGCCGACAGGTCGTGCGTGACTGACGCGGTGTGGCGATGTTCGTGCGCTTCCTAGGGTTGGAGAAACCGTATTCACGAAACACACGCATTGCTTTTCAGTGTCCCTGTCACTTGCAACGATCATCATCAGCCACGTCGGCGAGAGCAAGGTGCCTCGCTGAAGGCGAGGACGTGCTGATATGTGAACATGTAATCGAGCGCAGCGTCGCCCGGAGAAATCGCTAAAAAAATATCAACCAAAATAGTCATTACATTACGTTTTCCTTGAAATGCCAAAATACAGAACACACTGCTGAAAATTATAATGTAGAATGTGACTAATTAGACTGCATATTGGCATTTAACAGTAAAGGTTGTCTTTTTCAGTTTAATTTATCGGTTATTCATAGGTACTCTGTTCACGATGAAATATCAATGAGTTCTGCACGACGAGGACTTAGTCATACACACATTTGCATTGCTCAATCGAAATCAGGAATCTCAAAATGATTCACGCAATTGAGTAAATATCACAATATCGAACTGATACTGCTACCTAATATGTTCCAGTGTAAAAGATAGCCTGGAATAAGATAGTGACCAAATGATAGCGGCACATCTCGGTCGCTTCTGAAGCCTCACGACCCGGTCGTGATCCCTTCCGTGAAGGTTCTCCGACGGAACGGCGTTGTATATCAAGATTGTGCACTGTTATGAACTAGGGTGGGGATACCTTGACAACAGCCAAGACAATCACTCAGAAAAAAAAAATGATCGCCGAGTTTTGGACGGCAATGATTATTCTAAGAAATAAATTAAAATCGCTCAAATGTTTCACGAAAAAAAAAAAAAAAGTTCGCCTACTCCGATTTGAACCTTGGACCCACGGCACGTAAAACGGACACCTTTCCACTGAGCCACTCACACAACTAGAAGTTCTCGTTTTGACTATTCCTTTTACACGAAACCCAACAAAAACAACTACCGGCAATTTTTTTTTGCTCGGTTTGTTGTGTTGGTTTTTGGCAGAATTTGTTCTACCTATAAAATACAATGTACAGTTTGAACGGATGTCAATGCAAGCGTGATTTACACACGTACATGCCTCGTCCATTTGCATAGTTTGCTTGGAAGGCATCGCTTTGAAAAGTGACGACCCCACACCACGTCGTGCGCAGTCAACTTCTTCCCTACTCTTACTTATCCACTGCGATTAGAGTTTTTCTTCGGCAGGAAAGCTATGAAAACTGATTCCAGGCTCTTAAGCATGCGCTGAGCACTGCGGTACGCGACAAGAGCGTACTATATTCTAACAAACCTGCAGGGAACGCGGCAACAACACGGCAGCCAACGGCAGCACACTGGAACGCCGGAGTTGTTTTCCACGCAGGCGGTATTTGTTTTGGTGAACGCAGCGCCCCCTATAGTTCGATCTCCTCGCCAATAACTTGGCACGAAATTTACCTTTTCAGCTGAACGTTGGTGTAGCCTCCCAGGTTCGCATACCTAGTACACCCTGCCAATTTCATTGAAATAGCACCAGCACTTAAAAAGCAGTCCCTCCAAGGGAGTGCCTCCCCTTAAGCACTCCGAAGTGCCGAAGAGAGCAGTCCGAGCGACCCTGGGCAAACTCACCGCTGCCGAAGCCCTCAGGCTGCACGGTGGCGTTGACGAAGGCCTGCAGCTGCACGTTGAGCACGTCCAGGGTGGTGTTGCCACCCAGGGGCACGGGGGAGTCCGCCCCGCATAGGTACGACCGGCCCTGCTCCACCCCAAACAGGTGCAGGCTCTCGTTGCCCACCTTCACCAGCTCCCCTGCGCAGAGACCGCCCCCGCTCAAGACGCCGTTCAAGAGGCGGCCACCACAGCGGCCATCTGGTCCGAGAGTGTCACCGGGTTGCGAGGGGCTTTTTCCCGGGAGGCATTCAGTTTCGCAGGAAGGAAGGAAAGAAAAGGAAGCAAACTGCACCACGCACAGAAAAGAGTTTGAGTGCGGCCGGGCAACCACTCGCGTCTACGTTCGTACCTTTAGTGTCGCAAAAGAAAACGTCCGTAAAGTTGCAGACGAAAGCGGAACGCAGCAAGTCCCGAACGCCCACGTTGGCGGTCATTGGCGCTCGCCTCAACCCCCCCTTTTGCAAGAAAAGAGGAGAAGGTTGAGGTGAGGGCTTGCAGACCTTATTTGAGAACCACTGCTCTAGATTATTACATTAACCCTATGGTGTCTGCGACTCTCGAATTGTGTATTAGCGGCATGTCTGCAGTTTAAAACGTGCAACTCAAACGCTGTTTTGGGGAATGCTGGCCAAATCGCTCCTGCGAAAAGCATGCATTGCGCAGGAAAAGGGTCCTATTGGTCTCTATCAGAGGGACTAGTTAGGAAAACTAACCATGTTGGGTGTAACTCAGCTTTCTGCTTACTTTTAAAAAAGTATAGTAAATGTAAAGGCCCGATTTTGATTAGGAACTTTCTGGGCACTCTCCAGCACCACTAAACGAGGCACACTTCACAAAAATCTACAACAAACAACAAATTTGGCGGTATTATGTGCCAAATCAACGAAGGGCACGTCGCAGCGGAGGACTGGGGATTACTTTGGACCACCTGGAGAGCTCTTGAAGTGCAACCGAAATCTGGTTCTCTACAAAAGGGGCCCCTCGATTGAGATTCCGACACCTGGAGGTCCACAGGCTGGCGCTGCCCGAGAGGCTACAAAAATACGCGTTACGAAAGACCGCTCGATACAAAAGCGCTTTGGAGTTTCGGTTTCTTAAAGCGCATCTTCGCATCAACGGTGCCTCTCCCCCGTGATGAAAGTGCACATCTAACATGCACCACCATGCATTCTTTGTAAGACTCATGTAAACCGAAGAAGATTCTCACCATATGACTCAAACGGCACATTGCTTCATTTTGCAGTCTCGCACCACATCTCTTTCTATACAAGGGAGGTGGCAGTTGCATGCTTTGTTCAGGGGGACCAGGACTGCCAGTGCAGAGATGAACTCAGGTAAGAAAATAAAAACCTAGAAATGCTCGAGCGTTTTTTTTCGTGACACTATAAAAAGCAGCGTGCCTTGTATTTCTGTAAAGTGTGCCAATTTAGTTGTTTTAGACGATGCCCAGGAAGTTTGTAAATGAAACCATGTCTTTATATTTACTAACTAAAGAGGTGTTGATTTGAAGTTAGTTAGGAACCTAATTATATTAAATATTAGTTTTCCTAAATAGGCCCTATGGCAGGGACGAAGAGCACATCAACCTTTTATTTGTGCTGCACCCTTTTCAGAGAAGTGATTTTGCCATTTATTTGTGAAACAGCCTGTATAGCTCAAACGTTCCTCACAGAAACCCAAAAACTAACATAAAAAGTGCTTGTAAACAGATATATTTTTACATGAAGTACAGAAAAATCTGTCGACTCCCAAGTAGAGAAAGCAGATGAGCGAGCTTGCTCGAGAAATGACTGCATCGTTCAAAATCTCTAAGCGGGTTTCGGCGCTTTATCGAGTAAATGTTACGCATCTATGCATGTTAATGAGTTGAGTGCGTACCGTATTTACTCGCAGAATGACACACTTTTTTTCCGAAAAATCTATGCAAAGTTGGGGGGCGTTCATTACGCGAAGTAAAATTTTTGCGTCCGTATTTACTCGCATAATAAACGGACCTTTTATCCCGAAAAATCGACGCAACTTCTCATCTCTTTGCGCGCAACTCCAAAACCAAACTGCGATGCGCAAAAAAAAAAAAAATGCTCGTTTATTTTCTTGCTTTTTTTTTTTTGCGCGCGCTTTGTTTAGGCGAGGGTTTTTCCGCTTTTTTTCTTATCTCCTTGCGCGCAATGCGCAACCCAATCCAAACTGCGCTGTAAAAAAAAAAAAAAAGCTTCTTTTTATGTTTTTTTTTGCTTTCCTTCGATCTTTTTTTTTTTTTAACGCCTTTTGCAAGTTGTTTTGTTTGCCCACGCTGCCCATGCATTCGCGAACCGCTGCACCAGGATAGAAAAGTGCGTTCATTTCGAGGGCTTCTCGCTTCTCTTTCCAATGTGCGAGGAGGAGGCCAGGGCCTCTCCGCTTCTCTTTCTTATCTCCTTGAGCGTGGCGCGCGACCCAAAGTCCAGACTGTGCTGTGCAAAAAACAAAAAAAAAAAGCTCCTCTCCATGTTGTTTTTTTGCTTCCGTTGGATCTTTTTATTTTTTTTAACGCCTTTTGCAGAAGGCGTTTTGTTTGCCCACGCAGCCCATGCATTTGCGACCTCGCTGCACCAGAATAAAAAAGTGTGTTCATTTCGCGCGCGTGGGGGGAGGGGGTCGAAAGAATTACACCATCTTCCCGAGGGGAACCATGGGGTGATGCGGAGCATCGTGTTGGTTCCGAGGGAAAGAGTCAGTTGCGTGCTGACGTCAAGAGATGGTGCCACCGACTGCCCTAGCGTTACCCCCTTGGCGAGCCTTCGTCGCGGCTAGCGGCAGAGAAACTTAGACGCTTCGCCGCTTGCCGTTTATTTTTTTTCACACTTGAAGGAGAGGAGACTAGAGGAGGAGAGTTGCGGCGTGCGGTGTGAGTAGAAGCGAACGAACGTGCAGTGCACGCAGCTGGCAGAGAGAGAGAGCGGAGAGAGTAACGCACAGCTGTTGGAGAGAGGGAAGGAGGAGTTGCGCGTGCGTAGTGCGAGTACGGACTACGACGCCGCGGGACATAGACCCGAGCAAGAGATGCTCCGCATCTAAAATTTTGATGTCCGAGTTGGGGGTGCGTTTAATACGCGAGTGAAAAAGGTCAAAATTTTGAGAGCAGACTTGGGGGTGCGTTCATTACGCGAATGCGTTCATTGTGCGAGTGAATACGGTATTCGTGTAGTTACACGTGATATGTTGTATTATTATATCTACATTAATGCGGAGCACAGGTTCATCTGCTTTTGCAGGGGCTGTGGTTACAGCAGAACACCGAGCTCCGATTTGCTTCGATTGAAGGATAGAGGGTAGACCTCAAAGCAAGCTGCCTTGAGGTCTACCCACTATCCTTCAATCAGAGCCAATCAGAGCTCGGTGTTCCGACGTTGCAACAACCCCTGCAAAAGAAGCAGACAAACTTCCACTCCGCATTGATTTTACTTTGGGAAGCTCGTGTCAAAATAAATTGGATACATATATTAAAGACTGTCAACGCCACGTTTTTCTTTTTACCAGATCATTCCCACCTAGGCCAGTTTTTTCTTTCGAGGAAAGGTGGCAACCCTGGGCAATCGCCCGCTTCTCTCGGGGACCAAGAGCAATCCCACTCTCAATGGCCCAGTGTCGCTGCAACCACAGTATCGTAAGCGAGCCGACAGAAGTGCCACTAGGGCACTCTGCACTGCATCCGCAAGCTCTCTCCCTTCTACCCTCTCGGCAAAGGGAGCACCTGCGGCGGGCCTCTTGCGGCACTAGGAGCAAGCACTTCCGTTGCCTTGCAGATAACGGTCTGCGGGTCGCAGAACCACTCGCGCAGCCGTCACCTGCCCTTCTAGCCCACCGGAACACCGTGGTGCCCGCCGCCCCGCAACGTCCGGGCAGCGGCCCCTCCTTGAGTGACTCTCACCCTGGTGCTGGGCGTCCGGGAAGTGCATTGTGTCCAGGACATACTCCGCCACAATGCCCGACAGGAAGTTGGTCTCATTCTTGGTGAAGGTCAGGCTGAGCAGACTGGTCCCACACCTCAGGGCCAGCGTCTGCTCCGAGTGGCCGCACGAGCTGTTGGCCGGGTCCACGGTCGTCGTGTTGTCCAGCACCAGCACGGCATCCCTCCACTGCAAGTGAAGCGAGACCGGTGGGGTACCAAGGTCGCCACCCAACTCCAGAGATGCACGCATTTACCCACGCCCTACACGCCTCCGACCATTGTGCCCGCTGCATTTTTATTTTAAATGCTTTACGAGTTGCGCAAGAAAATCTTTTCCGACGAGCAACACGCTGGAAGCGTTGTAGTCTGTTGCAACTCAAGAAGGTAGGGCGAGAGAAAGAAAGGTCAGGGAGAAGGAAGCAGATGGATTGCTGGAGGGAAGAAAGGAAACCTCTCCAGCGTTCCGTCTGCTTCCTCCCCCACCTTTCTTTCTCTCACCCTACCTTCGAGTTGCAACGGACTATAGACTACGCTAAAGAAACACTGACACCCCCAAAAATTTTTTTTCATTTTTTTGCCAGGCAATTTTTTATGGTGGCAGAAGACTATTGAATTAATATTTTGCTACACAGTTACTGAATATTTTCAATAAAGCCAAAAAATGCAACTGCTCAAAACCAAAACCTGTGCACGGAGGTCGGAAAAGTAGAGAGGAGAGAGTGAATGGCGGAAGTCAGGTAGCTACACTCCGACCGTGCGCCTTTTTTTTTCCCCTCAGCTTTTTTTTTTCTTTTTTTTGCACGCAGCAGACACGTTTTGCGGGAACCGTTTTTATACATTGAAGAGTTAAAAATGAGTAGCGAGTGCCCGTGGTGAGTTCCCGTGATCAGCTCCGAACAGAATACCCCCAAGATGTTGCGTGAAGAGCTGCCTCACATGTCCTGCATCCGAAAACGGCATTGTGCGGCAGAGTCTGCACAAGTTTCCGAAAGGTCATTGGCATTGGGACCAATAGCTGGCTGCAATTCCTGTAGAGCAGTTACGAGCACCTCGGAAAGCGGACGCTACCCAATTCATATGCTCCTTGCATTTTGTGGAAAGTGACTGCATTGAGTTCGCAAATCACAAAAAGGGAATCTCATACCATTTAGTTCAGCGACGTTTCGTTCACAACATTTGTTTTCTTCAGCGACAATTGTAAAAAAAAGCAATATAAATATCACAAAATGCTGGACAAAAAAGAAAACTGTACGCCCACATTGGGGATTGAACTTTTGTCCGATGCGTAAGGTGGACATCTTTCCACCGAGCTACAGGGTGAACTCTTCGTAGTAATACAGCCAGCTGTAGGTCAGAAAGTTTGCTACCGATTTCCCTCCAGCAAAGGCACTCCCGGCTAGAAGTCGGGCAGCAGCGCGCACTGGCCACATTCACACCTAGTAAAGAAATCATACGCGTGCATATTCCACTCGAAGTACGCACTTCATGCTTGACGTTTGTGTGAGCGATGTCTTCAGCCACGGCAAGGGGCGACGGCTTGGCAACGTCTTTGTGGGATCGGCTTGGTGGTCGGGCGTGTCGTACGGGATGAATACCAATTCGTTTGATCTCTACCTGTGACATGTTGAAGAGGCTAATCGAACTCAAACCCTTTTGCATCTACATGGGGGAAAGCAGCACTGACTTTGCGGTGAGTGATGAATCCTGGCCAGCTATCGAAGGAATCATTGCCAGTTTAAGGCCTGCAAAGGTCGGAACCAAGGCTCTTCAGAAGGAGCAGCTGAGCCTCTGGGATTTCTTCAGTATATGACTGCAGTGCTCACTGGAAACTGCAAAGGTAGGCTCTGTTCTTGCTGAACGACTGACATCTTCCTTAAAGCAACAACAAAAAGGTTTGCCCCGGAACGACATTTTTCAAGCCTGGATCCTCGTTTTAACGTCCTTCTGGAAGATGAGAAAAAATCTGCCAGGGACCACCTGATGAAGACGTCGGTGGCTATGGAAAAGGTGCAAAAGCCTTCTTTGGCAGCCCCCGTGTCTGCCTCGTCTGGCAGAAAATCGACAGCGGGTGACTCTGCCGATGATTTAGACGCCTTACTGCGACTAAACGAGATGGCATCGAAAAGTCAACAAACAACCTTGCAAGCAGCGGATACTTTCATCAGGCCACTGCTTGACTCTTTAGAAGAACCACGACTAAAGAGTTTGGAAGATATTTTCAAGTATTGGGAAAACCAGAGGAGTATAAAACCAGAGCTCTAAAAAGTGGCATCAGTCCTCTTAGATGTGCCTGTGACATAAGTAACAGAAGAGAGGGCATATTCAAGCTTGAAGTTTGTTCTCTCCCCACAGAGGGCAAACCTCAGCAAAGAAACAGAACTCTATTACGCTTGTTCGTAACAATGCAACCAGAATGAGCACCTGAGCTTTCACAGATGTCTATCTTTCTGCACCCCTACCGTAAAGTTCTGAAAGGACGCCCACCCAAAATGAAGAGATAAAAGGTGAAAAACATGGGGTGTGCTATCTTTGGAGATGCCACAGCAAAACTTTATCAAAAATTAATGATAAACACCCTGGCACCGGCTACAAACCATGTGATGCGGGAATTGATACCGCAGGTCGCTGACACCGCAAATTCGCATTTCGCGATGCGATAAACACGCGGGAATTCGCTACGAACTTCTGTGTTATAGGAAAGGATACAGCAAGTTGCGGATGCTGCAGATTCGCGTTTCATGGCACAAAGAACCTGCGAAAACCTGCAGAGAACTCGTCATCTGACGGGAACAAATATCACAAATCGCGGACGCAGCAGATTCCAGCTTTATCGTGAAATAAACACGTGGAAACCCGCTACAAACTTCCCTGTTACAGAAACCGATATTGCACGCACAGATCGCAAACCAAAAACTCTGGAATTTGCTACAAACTGTCATGTTACAGGAACAAGTACCGCAGATCGCGAACGCAGCAGAATCGCATTTCACGATGCAATATACACGCAGGACCAACTCGCATGGAATTGAGATCGCGCGTGCATATTGCAGACAAAAACGCAGGAAACCGCTATAAACTCGCTTGTTAGATGTGCTGGTACAGCAAATCGTGTAATAGATGCGATCAACGTTGGATATCGCTGGACGTCAGATGGGAATCGAAGGGTGGGCGATGTTTCGGAATTTTTATGTTAGATATTTAGCCAGAAAAAATGGGGTGGGCGATCTCTCAGGGGCAGGCGTTCTGCCGGAACTTTATGCTAATTTATTTAGTAAAGTCGAGCGAAGATGAAGAGTAACAAATATGTGCCTATACTTGTGCGGCAGCAGCAGTACCCCACAAAATTCATCATTGAATTACTCTGTGTTCTAATTATTTGCTATTATATTGAGCAAAGCAGCACAATTTTCGCAATTGTCCTTCGGCTCATTGGGCTTCCACTATGAACTAATGTGTCCTATCTCGCATCCTGGTGCAGAAGGTCAGATTCTTAAAGGGACACTGACACCCCCCAAAAATTTGTTTTCCATTTTTTGCCAGGCGCTTCATTATGGTGTCGGAGGACTACCCAATTAATATTTTGCAACAGAGTAGCGTATTTTTTTAATAAAGCCAAAAGACGCAACTGCTCGAAACCGAAACCGAAACCCGCCCACGGAGGTCGGAGGTGTGGAGAGGAGAGAGTGGCGGAAGTCACGTGGCTACACCCGACCGTGCGCTTTTTTTCTTTTTTTTTTCCCCTCAGCGTAGCAGACGACATGCGGGCGGCGTAGCGGGAACTGTTTGCCGCGCGATTCTTTTGCAGTTGTTTGTTCCGCTCGCTGCTCTGTACCCCAAGATGAGTTGTTTTGTACATTGAGGAGTTGGAGATGAGTAGTGAGTGCCCGTGGTTAATTTCCATGATCGGCTCCGAAAAGAATACACCCAAGATGTTGCGTGAAGAGCTGGCTCACATGTCCTGCGTCCGAAAAAAAGTGGCATTGTGCGACAGAGTTTCCGAAAGATCAACGGGATCGGGACCAATGGCTGGTTGCAATTCCTGTAGAACATTTACGGGCACCTCGGAAAGCGGACGCTACCTGATTTATATGCTCCTTGCATTTTGTGGAAAGTGATTAAATTGAGTTCGCAGGTGTCAAAAAGGAAATCCCATCCCATTTAATTCAGCGACGTTTCGTCCACAACATTTGTTTGTTTCTTCAGTGATAATTGTAAAAAAAAAGAAAACGTAAACATCAAAAAATGTTTGAAGAAAAAAAAAAACGCCATCACTGGGGATCGAACTTGGTCCTGCCGCGTGTGAAGCGGACGTCGTTCCCACTGAGCTACTGGCGCATCTTATTACTGGGGGATCTCTTTCCTTAGTAATAATTCAGCCCTGTAAACTGTAAGTTGGAAAGTTTGCTGCCGATTTTCCTCCAGCAAAAGCACTCCCGAGTCGAAGTCGGGAAGCACCACGCATTGGCGACATTCGCGCCTAGTAAAGAAATCGTACGCGTGCATATTCAACTCGAAGTAGACACGTCGTGCTTGAAGTTTGCGCGAGCGATGTCTTCAGCCACGAGAAGGGAGCGACGGCTCGGCGACGTCTTCGTGCAAATCGGCTTGGTGGTCGGGCGTGTCGTACGGGATGAATACCAATTCTTTTGATCAGTCCCAAATTTCTCTTAAAGGCAGACAGAATTCGCCGGTACCGCGAACGACAGTTCTGAAGTAGAGGTCCCACGCCCGTCGTCCGCTGCCATCGCCGTCCCCGCGAGTCCCACGATACACGAAACGACGCACGCACAGAATGCTTCCGGTTCTCTGTGGAACTTTTTTTCAATCAACGTATTTGCAGCTTTTTAGAAGCCACAAAAAATGGGTTTCATATTTTTTTTCTATTTTTAATATTGAGTGTGTGTCTTCAGTGACCAACGACTTTCATTAAATTTGGTGGTCGCATCGATACCTTAGAAAACGGCCCGTGACCACGGAAAAGAGAGTGAGCGAGACTCGAACCGGCCAGTTCTTGATCGGCGGTTTTCGGGCGGAAAGAAACCGAATTTCGAGTCGCAAATTGTGTTCTGGGTAGTTGGGCTCTCATATGTCATGTCCAACTAAAAACCTCGGCGAGCATAAATACCCTGCCAGTGTCCCTTTAAAGGGACACCGACACGCGCCAAAAATGTTTTTTTTGCCAGGCGATTCATTATGGTGTCGGAAGACTACCAAATTAATATTTTGCTACAGAATCACGCATTCTTTTAATAAAGCCAAAAAACGCAAATGCTCAAAACCAAAACCTTCGCACGGAGGTCGGAGATATAGAGGATGAGAGAGCCGAAAGTCGCGTAGCTACACCCAACCGCGCACTTTTTTTTTCGCGCGCAACAGACGAATTGCGTTGCAGGAACCGTTCGTCGTGCGATTCGTTTGCAGTTAAATTTGTTCCGCTCGCTGTTTTGTTTTTCAAGACGAGTTGTTTCATACATTTAAGTGTTGGAAATTAGTAGTGAGTGCCTGTGGTGAATTCCCGTGATCAGCTCCGAAAAGAATACCCCAAGATGTTGCGTGAAGAGCTGACTCACATGTCCTGCATCTAAAGGTGGCATTGTCCGGCAAAGTCTGCACAAGTTTCCGAAAGATCAACGTAATCGGGACCAATGGCTGGCTGCAAGTCCTGTAGAACATCTAAGGGCACCTCGGAAAGCGGACGCTACCTAATTCATATGCTCCTTGCATTTTGTAGAAAGTGACTACATTGAGTTCGCAGGTGTCAAAAAGGAATCCCATACCATTTAGTTTAGCGACGTATCGTCCACAACAATTGTTTTTTTTTCAGTGGTAATTGTAAAGAAAGAAATGTAAACATCGCAAAATGTGTGACAAAAAAAAAGGTACGCCCACACTAGGGATTGAACCCGTGCCCGCTGTGTGCGAAGCGGACGTCCTTCCACTGAGCTACTGGGGGAACTCTTGCGTTCGTAGTAAGGCAGCCAGTCGACTTTAGGTCACAAAGTTTGCTGCCGAATTCCCTCCAGTACCTGCACTCCTGGCTCGAAGTTGGGCAGCACCACGCATTGGCCACATTTGCATAGCAAAGAAATCGTACGTGAGCATATTCAACTTCGAAGTACGCACTTCGTGCTTGATGTTTGCGCGAGCGATTTCTTCAGCCACTACAAGGGATGACGGCTCGGCGACGTCTTCGTGCAATCAGCTTGATGGTCGGGCGTGTTGTACGAGATAAATCCCAATTCTTTTGATGGGTCCTAAATTTCTCTTTAGACGGAAGACAGAATTACGCCGGTACTGCGAACGACAGTTCTGAAGTAGAGGTCCCATGCCTGTCGTCCGCTGCCATCCGCGAGTCCCACGATACGTGAAACGACGCCATGCTGAAAATTACGCAGTGAACGCACAGGATGCTTCCGGTTGTCTGTGCAACCTGTTTCTCAATAAACGTATCTGCAGCTTTTTGGAAGCCACAAAAATGGGTTTCATATTTTTTTCTATTTTTAATATCGAGTGTGTGCCTTCAATGACCCATGACTTTGATTAAATTTGGTGGTTGTGTCTAAACCTTAAAAAGCGGCCCGTGACCA
This sequence comes from Ixodes ricinus, assembly GCA_037355805.1. NCBI lineage: Eukaryota > Metazoa > Arthropoda > Arachnida > Ixodida > Ixodidae > Ixodes > Ixodes ricinus. Next base: position 18,810 of record JAZHYW010018555.1, read on the forward strand.
CGGAAAAGAGTGAACGCGACTCAAACCGGCCAGTTCTCGATCGTCGGTTTTCAGGCGGAGAAGAAACCAAATTTTGAGCCGCAAATTCTGTTCTGGGTAGTTGGGCTCCCACATGACACGTACAACCAAAACCTCGGTGAGCATAAATACCCTTCCAGTGTCCCTAATAACCCCCAAACATTTTTTTTTTCAAGAAAATTGAGAATGCGCGATGAACAACCCACACCTTGAAAACATATTGTGTAATCAATAGGATCTAAAAAATTTATAGTTAATTTTCAACAAAAAAATATATTTTGTTTTTTGTGTAACATATTGCAAATCACCCTGGGAGGACAACACGAGACGTCCGGACAATGATCGGTCTGGTTGCTTCAAGAGTTCTCTGCCCCACCCACGTTCCCATCTGTAATCTCAAAAAGCGACTCGAGTCTGAGGCGCGGTTAAACTTTGAACTTAACGGGAGTACAAAGTGTGACAACACAAACAAGGGATCGATCGTGGTGAATCGGCAGCTGAATCGTGCACTAGTCTTAGGCTACAGGTTGCGTTATTCCACACTCCAGGTGTGAGCAGGAGTGAAAGACAGGTTGGCGCTATGTTGTGCGGTGTACACAACATAGCGCAATAGCAACATAGCATTTAAGTTAATCATAACATTAATATAAAGGCTTGACGAATCGACTTGCCTCCCCCTTTGTGCACAGCGAATCCTTTGCAATGTGGCTCTTCTCATTCGTCCTTTCAGTATTTGTCGGTTTGTAACTCTAAACTAACACTGATGTATAACCTCCGTTTTTGTACAAAGGTAATCACCTTAGCCTTAGAAGAAATAACCTTGGAAGAAATCGTTGCAGAAGCAATGTTTCTCGCTTATCTACAAACTTTTTCTCAAAATATTACGAGTCGGTTAAGGAACGAATGGCGTCGCACATTTCTTTGGCGCTTATATCCGTGGGCTTTACAGAAATTTGAAACACGAAGGTGGAACCCGAAGCAAGGGCCAGGCAAACATTTCTTTGAGAATGCCAGACTACGCACCTTAGAGTCCTTGGCGAGGTAGGACACCTTCAGCTGGAGGGCTGCAGTCACCATCATGCAGGTCTGGTTGTCGGCATCCCTCAGGACATACTTGTTGACAGGGGTCGCAGGCGGAGTTGGGGGCGCAGCAGTGGTTGTCGGGGCTAGCGTCGTGGGGGCATGAGGTTGATGGGCGCGTGCGTCGTGGGGGCAGGAGTCGTGGGTGCATGAGTTGTGGGGGCATGCGTCGTGGGGGCATGTGTCGTGGGCACATGTGATGTGCCGGTCGAACTCTCCTGGCCTGCGGAGAAAAAGGACTTTACTCGACAATTCACCAGCAAGAACAAGTGGTCGTCGGCGAGGCATTTGTAGGGATTATGAACACTCTCCCCCTTCCACCTTGTGCAGCCACAGCGCACTTGAAATGCTCCGCCGCAGCATTTGAGACTCACATTGAAGCAAAAGAATCTGACCGAAATTAACCGGAACAAAATTTTATACAGTCGTAATTAGAAGCCAGAGACAATATTACACATCAAAGAGTCTGTCCTGCTGACATTTTCAATTATAATTGCCTATTGCTAGGTTACCTATGCAATTATCTCGAGTACCCAAGTAATAGCGAGACAAACTGGCAAGACAGATGCCAGACATATCTGCAGTTGCAAGTCCCCAAGGTTTACTAGGCCCGTTTCACACGAGCGAATTTCCCCGGCTCCGTGACATTGCAAGAGTGATGCTCGATATTTTGTTTAACAGCATCGATAGAAATAGAATTCCATCATACAATCTGGACACCAAGTTATCAGTAACGTATTTATATGTCCTCAAATAGCGCCGTGAATGCATGCCAGAAAAAGTCAAATTTTATCGCAATAATCAGCGCCACATAGGGCTGCACGAAGGTATATTGCATCTCTGATCGCTGCGGCCTCAAACCTTTCAGTTGTCAGTTTCAGTCCAGATCAATACTTTATTTATTTACAAGTACTCTTGGAGCCTCTAGGGGCGTTGCAGAGGGAGTAGTTGATTAGTGCCAGGCAAAACGTGTTACCAGTGGTGGTAGCAATGTCGTTGGGAAGGCCATATCAGCCGACGATAGATTGTTAGAAGTGAATGCTGATAGGCTGTTCTTAGGTCGAGCCTAAGGTACTGTTTTTGGGCCTAAGCTTGCACGCTGGTTTTGTACAGGGCATTTCAACAAACTTGATTTTAAGTTACCCACGCAGCTTTGAAAGAAAAATAATGCTGAAAAATCTTTTGCTAGTCTAGATAGAATGATGGGCAGCACAGACTGTCTGGTGCAGCCAATCAGTTCTATCATACTATCTCGGCCAATATCAGTTGAAATGCTGCTCCGCGTGATACTAGCAGAGTTGCCCGTGCATTTTGCTGCAGATTGATGCACGCTGAGGCAAAGACAACTCCCTCCGGCACTCGCTGCTCCACTCTGCACTTACTTGCTATCAGCAACTGAGACGGCACTTCTCAACTGTGGCGGGACTGTGCGAATGGACACCTGGATTGCCGGGTTTTTTCAAAGTTCCCACTCCAATACATCTATCTCATCAGCCAGTTTCGTTATGCCGCTGCTGTCACAATTTATCGAAGGAACTTTAGTCTGTCCACATGGGACAGCCTCTGAGCTATGCACATGCAGAGCACGAGAAGGCACGAACAGACTGGTTGACACGCTTAGTGAGACCGGTCTATTGGAAAGCGGTTCACAAATACAGCTGTGACTAAATTGGAAACTGTACACCAATACAGCTGCGACTACCTAGTGGTTCTCCTTGTCCCTCGAGAACGGCGTTCCTGCGGTGCATTCCCAGGTAGATTTTAATCCCTGTGGGCGTGAATTATGAGATTCACAGCCGCTAACGACCTTCTCTACACTATTGCCGTTGCCAGAACTCTTTCAGATGTCCGAGGCATTTGTCAAATCTTTCGGATAAATCTGGCAAATACAGGGAGACATCCATGTTGGAGCAACTCAACTGCGGACTGCTCACTCCGTGATCGTGAGTCTGGAACCTTCAGAATTTGTTTCAAAGAAGTTCTCAAGATTTATGTTGTGCCGTGATAGGTTGTATAGTCTGGTTAAACCAACGTATGTCACCACCACTTTCTCGCTCACAGATGGCACTGAAGTGCAGTGCGGTACCAAGAGCGCCATTAGGGAGTTGTCTTACCCTTAGCATGTCCAATAGTTCGCAAAAATGCGACAGGCAGCTCCAATAGTACCGTGCACCATACAGTGCAACATTCCGGCTCTTATTGGCCGCGATAGTACAGTCTGCAGTAATACGAGCATGGCCGGACTATGGTGGGCAACGCTACAGTCGTATGCACAGTCAGAGCCTGGCGGAAGACAATGAACGTCTGCTGGAGGCATAGCTTCCCAATTTTTACCCTGACCATAGTACTAGCCGGAAGGGTTAAAATGCCACACGAGTGCCTCCAACGTGCCAGGCCATTGAACCGACTGCCACATTGCGACAGCAGAAATGTCCATCCCAAGCTCCTGCTTAACGTTACCTCCCCGCGTGGCTTTTGTGCCATCCTGGGGATGCCACTGGCCCAGTTCATACTGCCACACTCTATAGACAAATTCGCCGACTGGAGGTTTAAAGGGCGGGAAGTTAGCCTGCAGTGGTGTCTTGTGTACGCTCCAGACGAGCAATCTGGCAATTTGGCCAGCGTAACGCGACTTTTTTCACGCTTTCAGACGACACAGCCGTGTCGCCTGTGTTGTCCCGCGCATTTCTCTAGTTTATGCGTGCCCTGTTAACCGACACGCTCGCCGTTCGAGGAGGATTTTCTGCTCTCGTGTCAAGAGCGTCGGCTCACACACCTCCCACAAGCACGGCAGCTTCTTCCGAGGGTGTCGTGTTCGGCAGTCAGTTGTTCCCCTTTCGGGCTCGGAGAGCGCCGAGAGCGTTTCCAAAGCACGGCCCTGGGTCGCCCGACAAGCTGAATATGCGACGCGGCGGAGAATTACCGGCGACCCAGTTTGCGAATGAGAGCGTCACTAATCAGTGCGGCGTTCGGGACTCGATCCCGAGCATTGCCGGCGCCGAACTGGACGAGCCAGCGTCCCGAAGGGCGTCCATTGCGACCCCGAGACCGCTGGTAGCGGCGGTAGCTACCTACACTCGCCCCTTATCGCCTCCATTGTTGTTGGGGAGCGTCGTTCTACCGCGGCATGCCGCCCCCGCGTGCGCGACAGTTAGGCCCAGCGGACGGTATGGCACAGGGGACAAACCGTCCTCGGCCGGGCGTGAGTCAGCACCCCGAGGCTGGTCGGCTGCTGCGCAGCCGTCACGGGTGCGCGTCACCAGAATCCGCCAAGTGATGTCCCGCGGGGCGAGCTTCACTCACCCGCTGCCAGAGTCGCCAAGGCCCAGACGGCCACGAGGACCACGAACCACTTCATGCCGACCGCCGGGAGCGAAGCTGAACAACGCCGCAGAAGACCTTCGGGACACCTTTGAGACCGAGAGGGTTGACGAGCCCAAGTTGTCGTCAGTGCTCGATCTGCTCGCACGTCTCACATCTGATTGCGGATCACGAGAACGACCGGAAGTGCGCAACTGCCGGAAGTTTCTAACGTCGTAGCGTTGGCAACGGTAGCTGATAAATTTGAGGAGATAAACTGTTTCAAGCGGCTTCCACAATACATATGCCCTTTCATCCCGTCAGTAATCACGAACATCGCGCAGCGCCAAAATGATTAATGTTGCAGCGTGTTGTCCACTAATCTCTATGACAATTGCTGGATCGCGCATCCTCTCTTCGCTCTCTTCCCTCTCTTGGTTGCTGTAGCGCGAGTGAAGTCACCGGGCGGCTCATCTTGCATGCCAGAAATCGCGTTTATGGAGCGTTGCGGATGCTGGTAGCAGCGTGCTGAAGCCACGTTTTTACTCGTTTGTCGCCATTCGCCAAAGAAGTTGTTTAAAACCTTGTGTAAACCGTGAGACTTACCGTTAACAATACGCAAACATTTCTATGGAAGCTCACTGCTGCAGGAAAAAGGCATAACTCGTCGAAAGCAAGTTTTGCAGGTCTCGCGGTGTGATCCAAGCTTTCTTGGCACGCCGAAGCGGCCGAAGCGTTGTCTCTCTTGTGCTTTCGTATGCTTGGATACCAATCAAGAATCGACACCGTGTGGCTGTGTTTTGCGAGTGCAATGTGCGTGAAGCCGAATGTGCCTCTGGAGCAGCGGTTTACTTGCTCCAGAAACGAACTTGCTTGATCCAGCGTCCAGTCAGTCCAGTGGCGACGTCTTTTTCGTCGTTGGACGGCATTGGACGGTTTACGGAATACCGCGCACAACAGCCACAACAGCCCGTGATCTCATCCCATCCATCCAACTTGCCCTTTTATTTGTAAAAATCGGCCGAATTACGCCAGAAAAACGTACGGAAAGCTGGCAACACGGTGCATCAATTTCGCGCCCTTTTTCTTGGGTGACGTAATCGAGGTATCCAAATGTTCTTGCACGTTATCCAAATGCGAGGATAACTTTTGAACATAACCAAGGTATTCGTGAGCGCCGGAAGATGAGGGTGAACGGAAACTTGCTGTCAAGCTACCAGCGGCAGACGGTGTGCCTTCTCGGCAGGGTGCTGCAGGTGGGTACCATATACTGGAACGAAAACGCATGTGCGCCTTCCATCAACTAGCCAGTGACATGGTGACATGCTTTGAGGCTCGCGCCAACGCTCCTGGTGCTCTGCCGGAACACCGCGAATCGGGGATTCCTGGGAAAGGTGGATTCACAGCGCTTTTCGTTTCGAGTGAAGAGGAAATCTCATAACTGAGGTATT
>JAZHYW010018558.1:0-75088 GCA_037355805.1 Ixodes ricinus
CGCCGCCATTTTGGTGCTTGTGCAGAGCAGGCGCAACTGCCGATCGTCGGGATTCAAAATTGCGACTTCCTCAGCATTAGTTTCGGTGTTAGGAAGCTCATGTAATATTGCTTTGCTTTGTCGCAAACTGTTTAAAGTGGAGGACGGAAAAAGCGTTTCTTGTGATTTCAGATACAGCTTCAAATAACTGGCAACCGCGGTTTTAAGCCACAATATGGCCAAGTGTCGCTACTCTGAAAGCGTAAGCTTATTTGATGACACTATTCATGCCGCTTGTTCAGAAGCGCTGCAATACCTGGAGGGGCCATGACGTAGGCCCCGTGGATTCCACAAGCCGCTACCTTTTGACACCTGCCTCTTCCTCATTGTTCCCGCTAGTGGCAGTAAATTAGCTACGCTTCAGAGTAACGACACTTGGCCATATTGGCGGCTTAAAATCACGGTTGCAAATTTATCGAAGCTTTATTTAAAATCACAGGAAACGCTTTTCCGGCCTCCACGAATCGTTTAAGCAACCCGCGACAGAGCACTAGCAACCGGCCGTCAGCTTCCTAGCACCGCATCCAATGCTGAGGAAGTCGCTACTTTGGATCAGGACGATCGGCAGATGGCGTTGCTCTACTGCACAAGACCCAAGCATGGCGGCGCCCGTAACACTTTTGGGGGAGCGGAGCGCACCGATGCTTTAAGCGCAGCTCATTTAGTGACTCTGGGCATGAAGTGAACTCGGGTGTGTTGTCCCTCTTCGTCTTTATCGTTTATTGATTTCAATTATATCGAATAATGAGCTACTTTATATCACCTATCTTGCTTATTAGCAATTATTTAATCTTAGCATTTTATTAGCCTGACCCGGCACTTAAACCGTTCATCTATCGATAGTAAATCTTACAAATATATTTTCTAAATGTGAAGGTAAAACGACATTTTGGAGATTGATGATGATACAGACGCCAACGCCGCCCTCGAAAAGTATGCTGAACTTAGAAATCAGCAGTTTTGTCTGCCATCCGCTTGGGTAGCGCAACAAAACACCCAAGCGATTTTTAATTGTTTTAAAATTAGTAAGCTCTACAACTATCAGAAATCACAGCGAGATCATTGGGAAAATATCAATATCATCGCAATGTATATCACAATTCCACGCCTGAAAATAAATATTATTAGATGCCAATAGATCTGTTTGATGTCAAAAAAAGTATAGCGCGTCAAGAACAGGTAAGTTTGAAGCGACCCGGAGCGTACGACTTTGAAAATGAAAAAAGCCACCGTCCACCTACTATGGGCAACTACTGTAGTTGTAAATGTTATAGCAGACTTTTACTATGCTTTAATTCTTTATCAGCGGCGATTTGAGTTATCACTGACTCGAAAGCACAAAAAAGTGCTGCGTTTGCAGTATAGAATATCTAAACCGAAAACAATTTTCAACATTAAATTTTTTTCTGCATATTGCCAATTATAAGCTCTAATCATAAGCTTTGGCGAACCAGCTTTTCAGATCAAAACGACAACAGCACAATAATGAGCTTTCACAAGCATAATGACGAAGCCACTTTTTCAACTGTCCTTTGCCAGTAATGCTGAAAATGTCTTCAGGAAGGAGTATGAAAAATATCTGAGACGTAAAACAACCGCATCCTCTTTCCATACCTAGTGACGCATCTTTGTACTTCATACCGGGGAGAAGCTCTGAGGAGTCGCGATGGTTTATGAAGCGTTTTAAAATGTTCAATCCAAGAGTGACGTAGCACAACAGTTTCAGCCAGTACACAAAGTACGTAATCTTGACATCGGAAAATCTCTAATAAAATCTTCAATGGACGACAAACTCAAGTTGTACGGAACACTTTGCAAAGTTCCTTTCAAAATGCTATCAATCATATGCAAGCTTCATATGCAGCGATTTTACTCCCCCCCTCCCCCCTGACCCCATTGTACCGATACAGTTGGCCGTGGAACTGTGCTTGCAAAGTGAAAGTTCCCATTTCCTCCTCCCTTTTGTATCAGAACCTCTCCATGTGGGTGTGGTGTCTAGAGGGCCGGAATGGAACGACCACACACAAGCGCGGGTGACACGAGACTGATCGGTTCAGTCTTTAGTAAAGAAGAGGTCGTAGAAAGGGAAAAGTACAGAAGACGAGGAACCGTTTTAGATGGTTATTTTGTTTCAATAATTTAAATTAAAAAGGAAACTGATACCTAAGGCATTCAGATTGTTATTCGAGAGCTCTAAAACTCGCTGAGCGCGTCCGCTTGCTGCAAGCAGCGTTCGGTGTTGCAGCTGCAAAAAACTTCCATGGACGACGAACGTGAAAATAAACCTTGCGATTTGTACCGGCGGTGCCGCTGCCGGCAGCGATTTTGGCCGCGCTACAGCTGCATGGGAAATGCGCATTGTAGTGCCAATATGTTGTGCAATGGACACGGAGCGTCGGCCCATTATCGTAACACACTGTACGCAAGAGCGTGGGCAATCGTTCTTCTAACTTTGAAAGTAACAAACACTCTCATATTATACAACATAGATGCAACTCTCCTTAGCACACCACACACATGAGCCATCTGTTTGTTCCACGACATATTATATTCAAAAATAATACCCATATATATATTGTTTAGTCCACCCAGGAGACAGTATTACAACAGGATTTACTACGAGATTAGTGTAGAAGAAAGGGGCTATTAGAAATTCTAAGTTTCAAGGGATTACGAAACAGATGAGTTTAGTTTTTAGGGTTAACTCTAACACGGCTGGGCGCATACCAATCCATAACTTTAAGCACATTTGACTGTAGAGCGTAAACAGCCTCATTAAATATTACATGTCCTGAAACAAGCAACATGTCGCCGGCATACTGAAAAATATTACATACAGAAATAACAGATTCTAAGTTATTTACATAAATATTAAAAGTAATGGAGATAGCACTCGACCCTCTGTGAAACGCCGGTTTCGAGAAACCGCGTTGAGCTATTAACTTTATTTATAGAAACCACCTGGGCCCTACCTTTTTCTAACAGGTTGCGAATAGCGAGTGAAAAAGCCAACAAAAACCGAACCTCCAAGGCTTTTCCAACAAAATCTCGTGATTGACCTTATCGGAGGGAAACTGCACAAGAAAACATGTGACCCTCAAAAGCAGAGTAAATGTCCTCCGCTACATCCTCTAAAAGCTGCAGCGCACCATTTCCTGATGTAAACCCCTACTGCCTAGAAGCAAATAGTGAGCCCTAATCTATGAATTAGTCAAGATGAGAAAAATCTGTTTCTCAAAAACATGTTCTTGCATGGGCCAAATCAAAATCAGGCGATACTTTTCTACCGTTCGTGGTCCTTGAAGATCGGCCTCACTATAGCAGTTTTAAAGGGGTACGGAAACGAAATTTTAGCGCCGATCTTTTTGCATAAATATGGGCTAGGGAGAGGCACCACCTCGGAAATATCAATATCGCGCTGTAAAACACAGGAGAACTAATTTTAAACCTAATTAAACGATTTCAAATTCACATCTGGTGGATGGTGGGAAGTTCTCGTGACATCACTTGTGGCATAGGAGCAGCGCCGTTCTGCGGAAATACGGCGTGCCGGCAGAATTAGCCTAGGCCTGAACGCGTTTGCAAAGCCTTGGCGGAGAAAGCCAAAGCGTAGTTGGCCACAGTGAGCTCGTTCTCGTTGCGGCTCTTTGCACGACACGACGCGAGCGACGCTTCTGGCACGGCCGGTATTAGTTGCTGCGAGTCGCGAGCTGCGAGCCGACGTTAAAAAAGATACGTTTGAACTACGAGAGTGTCAGCAAGAGCCACGCAAATACCTGTTCACACTCGGAGCGGACGCGCGCGTTGGATCGAAGTGCTGGATTCGCTCTGTTAGACCGCGTTTCGATAAGCGCTTCTGGACCGATCTTTTACGATTGCAACTCGATACTGACGTGACACTCGGCAAAGAAAGGTTGGACCGACATCGCGTAGCTCCCACGAACTGCTATAGCTCGACAGTGACGTAGCGTCGTGTCAGAATAAAAATGGCATACTAATAACAAAGTGTACATACCGTGTTGCGAAGGTAATCCGTATGGCGTTTATTTGAGCTCTATATCACACAAAACAAGGAGATAGAATCAATGAGAGTTCCTTTTCGACGACAGCGTTCGTCACCGCTGCCTCGGAAAACAAGGAGATCGAGATGACAAGGGGAAAAGATTGACCTCTGAAATTTAGTTCAGGGATCAAACTATTCATCCGGGAAGGGTCCACAAGGGTCGCGCGGGCATATTCCACTCAGCAGGCCAGCCGGTCGTGGGCAGACGGTCTTGGCCAAGGACCGCCGGAGCAACGGTGCGCCGAGTCGATGTTGCTGCTAGGCCTACTATATTCTGCCGAGCTCGCTTGGCTCGGTGGAATCGTGGCCGTTGTAGCTCTTCTCGGGTGTTTGTGGATCCAGCGTTCTTGTTCGTCGTGGTCTGTTTCAAGTACTCCTTCCTTTTTTCTTGCTGGTTGAAGTCGGGACGCGCGAGAAGAGCACGTAGAAAAATAAATGTCCGTTGGTCGTCGCGACCAAGCAACTGAGCGACGCTGTCGGCCATGTTGATTTGATCGTAAAAAGTGCGTAAGACAGCTTCGGAGCTGTCGTAGCTGATTCTGTCGTAACCTGCGCAAAAGTTACGACAATTTCGTTTCGAGAATACGGGTTTTCTTTCAAATTTGTCGTACGCACTTTTTTCGTCGTAAGTTCGCTTTGAGAATCCGGCCTCAGAGCTGGTTTTGTCAGTGGTGCTGTGGTTGCCGACTTGCCGTGGTGCAGCGTGCGCGCAGCCCTTGCACATCTCAAACGGCCACGTTGTCACAGGTCGTAAATCGTCGACGCGCCACCAAGTGGCAACGCTCGTAACCACAACATCCACGCCGTAGCCTTTCCCGTCTGGCACAAGTGACGTCACGAATGCGCCGAATATCCCAAGACGCATCGCGCTCTCCGATGGCTGATTTTCGAGCGCGCGCCCAATCGGGCCCCTCAGGGTGAAAAATATAGCCATCCGTTCAAAATACAAACGCGCGATTATGATTTACGGATATCATTGATCATATTAAACCTATTTCTGACCATAATAGGTGTATTTCAAGTTTCACTTCAGTATCCCTTTAAGATCGTTAGGGATCACGTCCGGCTCGATAAATCCGTCTGTTAATAACGAAGGATTTTGTTAGGAATAATTAAGATTTGTTTTAGAAAAGTTTATCTTTCTACAGTTGCGTCGGCATTTTTTTTTTATCTGCCTATGTTTGGGTCGGCATTCTTGGGCGTTTGCTTGCGAACCCGCCGCGGTGGGGGGGGGATACGCTCGCGGGAGAGCATGAACAGGGAGTCGTCGTCCGCTTCCACGCACGGGGGCTTCGAGGCTTCGAGCAGCCGCGGACGGGGCTCGGCAAAAACGAGTCGGACCCCGGTCGTTAACAAACGGATTGGGTTTCAGTTTGGAGTGCCGGAACAGCGGTACTTCTGTCCGCGCTTGTGGCTTTTAAGCGGGTGTGATTGTGTCCGGCGTATTTCGCCGCTTAGTGTAGAAACTTCGCTTTTAATCGACGCAATAACTTAACTGTCTGGCGCCAACTAGGCGGCAGCGGAAGCATGTGGTGACTCTACAAGGAATTTGGGTTTGACCGTTGAAGTGTTGGAGGGGGTCACGTTGACAGCTCGCTGATCATTGGGTAAGAGTGTACCACGTGACAATGGTTAAATTTGAATGATTGGTCCGTCTCTGGAGGGAAAGGAGGCCCCTACGAGTCTAGAAAAGGGCTGCCGAGAGGATTCTCGGAGATTCGGCTTTTGAGATCAAGAAGATTCGGCTGTTGAGACTGGGGCTAAAGTATGGGTTGTAATTTTGGGAGTTCTGAATTGTAAATTACTGTTGACTTGTTGTGGTTTTGTTTTAAAATAAACGTGGCCACACTGGCCATCGTAAACCTACCAGCGTCGTAATGTGTCCAGCGGGATCGAACAACTTTTAGTTTTTTTTCTTATTCGACTTCCCGGGGACTTCCATCGGGCGAACACCATCATCGGTCATCGTCACCATCCTGACTGACACCGACCGGGCCCTCCCTGCGGAAAGTTGACTCTGTCCAATATGAAAAGAAATATATTCTGCAGATATCTGAGTTTCTTTGAAGACATTAAAGAGTTAAACCGTCCACGCATGGAGAGTAGGTTTAATGCTGAGCAAAGTGGAACGTAAATCGTCCAAGATCATTGGATAAAGAAAAGCGGAGGTTGCGTTCGTCTCGGTTACTGCTTCCGAAACACCAACTCTTTCTGGAATACGAGTGGATCTATCAAAGTAGGAATTGAATCGCTCCACAATTTCTGTCAATTTGTTACCAAAATTGCGTTTTACAACGTCAGCTACAAAAGGCTTTCGTTGATGACCACGACAAGTGTTGACGATTGACGATGTCTCTTAAGAGCTAAATCGGGCCTTCTCAAACATGTCCTTGAAGTGCTTTCTTTTCGCCGATCGGAGTATAGCATTAACTCTATCCCTTGCGATTATAAATTCGGAACGAAGTTTATTATTTTCTGGTGCTCGCCGACTCCGTGCTTAAGCGAGTTCGTTTGCTTATATGGCGGTAAATACCTCTGTGTTTAGCCATGTATGATCCTGCCACCGTTTTTTTATTCTAACTGCTGGTTTACATTTGTCGGTGAAAGATTTAATGATCTGTATGAACTTCATGTACACGTTAGATTGGGATGCAGACTCACGAAACGAGGTATAGTCAAATTTCGAAATTAGGTGATCTAGTTTTACATTATCGATAATTTCTATTTGCTTTGTTTCGCTTCTGCCCTGGTTTCCCCAGGGGCTACAAATTGACATCCTACAAAATATTGATCGACGAATTTTTGCGTGATAACCGATGAGATTGTAACGGTATTCTCTGCCTTAACGCAGATATGATACGATACGATACGAATACGATACGAACTTAAGTTTTCACCACAAATACAAGCGGCGAATGGAAGGCCGGAGAAAAAGCTGCAGAAGTGCATCTTGACGAGGGTCCATTCAGCAGCTACGACGAAGTATATTTTATACTGTGGGCAAACAAAGAGGAAAATCAAATGAACAGATTGGTTATTTGGCTGTGGGATAATTTTACAATATCTATGCATTTAACAAAATAGTCGTTCAAAGGAGATGGTAAAGAATAACTATTTTTTTTTGTTTTCCATAGTTGGTTGCACATTTTGGAATTTGCCAAGGCTAGTGATTTCTCAATAAGTAATACTCAACTTTTTCAACTCAATTAACCTGCTTAAGAAATGTTTTCTCCTCTCCTTTGCTTTTCCTCTACGTTCAGCTGGTATTTAAGAAAGTAAGAAATATAATTGAACGTCCATATGCCGCATATGTATACGCCTTAGTTAAATGGTAGTTATAAATTTGGTGAATATTGATAATCTTGTATGATTTGAACAGATTGATCGACGCAGGATGTGACTAGTTTACGTGCTACTATCTCTTCTCTTTTAGGAGCAGTGACATGCTTTCAATACCCTCATTTGTAAGTATGTTAAATAATCACACACGTCGGATCGATCTTGTTTCTCTACATCGATACTGATATCGTCAACCAAGCAAACTAAACCCATCTTATGCACTTTACTGAGTGTTTCTTTCCATTATTCTAGAAAACTCCTAACACTTTACGAAGGAGGTCTCTAACAAGCGAAGAAAAAAAAATTAGAACTTTCTATTTTTAGCGCAATCGTTTCTGCGTGGAAAACGGGGATGTTGACTTCAGAAACCGACTTTCTGCCCTCAATGAAAACCGCGATTTTCCCACCAGAACATTTGACCGCGAAAACCAGAAGGTATTAAACCAGCTAATTTACACAGGTCCCACCAATCCTCAGATACATTAGTTTCGGTAAGTACAAAAATGTCCCTGTTTGCTGTCAGGTCCTTAATTAGAAGGTTGAAGAGGCTCATATATTTTATTATGCTTCTAATATGCACGTGTAATACAAATACAAGTTGGCTCTTTATACTGAGGCTCCGTTTGAAAACCTTGAAATCTCCACATTCTTCAAAATTTGTCCACATTATCCTATCTTATATTCTCAAGGTCGTTGGCGTCGCTAACTCTGACTAACACCGAGCCTCGTGCTTTTTTCGCAAAGGTTTTCCTTCCTTTGCCCAGACACATTTGGAGCGCACTTCCTTCGCTTTAGACCTGGCCATCCATAATAATTCCCTGTTTGCTCGAGTCAAGTTTTTGTTAGAGTAAATCGTCGACAGTTCGCCTGAATTATGAAGGGAGCTCAATCGTACGTGACGGCTATTCTTGCCTCGCACACCTTCACTGATGGAAACCCTATCAAAACCGGGGGCGCGGGGTCGGGCTTCGCTGTAAGCCGGTGGATATGCAAGGACGTATCCTACTTGGAGTAGACGCGAATCTAGTTTGACTTCAAGATCGGCGATGATTCCTTTCAAGTTTTCATGCTTGTCGCGTGGCACTCCGTTTATTTCTAAGTTCGTTGAGCGACTCCGCTGCTCCAAGTAATTCGTCTCCTGTAGCCGCTGGACAGTATGCGATTGTTCGTCCATAACATTGCACATTTGAGCTAACCGGACCTGCAGTGCTTTGGTGTTTTTCTTCTTTCTTTTTTCATTTGTTTTAGAAAGCACAAAGTCATTACTTCAACGAAAGATCGTCAATAGATTGTTGAAGCGTCTTGAATGTTTTCTGCAGGCATTGAACTATGGCAGGGAGTGTGAGCAGAGTGTCGACGCTCGCCTTTAGAGAGACGAACACGTTCAACTTGGTATTGATCGCACCGAGAAGTTCCTCGGATCCACAAATGCCCGGGGGTTCCTCAGACACGCCTTCCTGCATCGAATTGGAGTTGGCAGAACGGCAAAACGGGCAGCGCCACTTCACTCTCTTCACTTGGCACATCGTGCCGCACGTTGATTCTTTTATCCCGGCAGAACACCCCAAACGCTAAAGGCTCTTGCAGGCTCCACACGTCATGGATTTGCCGTCAGATAGGACAGGTTTCAAAGCACACCGAACAGCCACCGGGAGGATTCATAGCGAGCGGAGAAGGCATTTCCGGTGGAGCCGACGTCCGATCAAGGCGCAGTGAACGGATTTCGAGAGCGGCTTCTGCACGTGACGAAATTGGCGGCTCGCTGGAGTCACAGACGGCTCACTGGATGCATACGTCTTGAGATATATGAATTGCCAGTGGACGTTTGCAGAACAGACAAGATGGAACGGCCGCTCTTGTTGTTGTCAATCATCATCGTCATTCAAATAATAATCAATAATAATAATAATAATAATAATAATAATAATAACAATAATAATAATAATAATAATAATAATAATAATAATAATAATAATAAAATGAAAGACGTTTACAACTTCATGTAACGTCGATTTAGAGCGCAGCTCTTGAGAAGGAGGAGGGGAGGGTACTGAGGGAAAAGTATGTCCTTCCTCGTCATCCGTACCCTGTCCTCCTCCCCTCCTCCTTCTTTCACGCGCGAAACGCGCGTCATCACGCGATGTTTCGGCGGGGGCCGAAACGTCACTTGTGACGTACGTTTCGACACGTCAGACGTGTCGGTGGAAGTCGCGGTGACATTTCGGCACGTGATCTCCACCGAAACGTCACGGTGACGTTTCGTCGCGGTGACGTTTCGGCATGGTGACGTTCTGGCACGGTGCATTATGGGACGTTTCCTATAATGCACCGCGTGGTTACGCCAACACCAACGGCGACGCCGCTCAAGCCGGAAACGGGCGCCTAAGAGCTGCGCTCTCATACAATAATAATAATTATTGTCACATCAAATCAACATTCCACCAAGTAAAAGCCCAAACAGCACGCCCGTAATGGCACACCAACGTCCATCGTCGGCTTGGCGGTCAATACTTAGCGGTCCTTCATTGCAACTGCAGCCCGTCGCGGTAATGGTCCGGTCGAAAATTCCAGACAATGGCCGTTGTCGTCATTTACCGTCGTTGCCAATGACCGGCTCTCACCGGGTGACCTGACGAATAGCAGCGTGATTGTCCACATATGTCAATTCAAATCGGTTTTAGCCGATAATGCAAGCCGACCATAGGCAATGATACCCTTGAGCAAGCCAGCGTTAGCCAGCAGATCCCAGGGGACTTCCAGCAGTAGCCGGTAGGTGAAAGGCAACGTAGCCGGCGATACCACTGAGGAAGCCAGCATTAGCCAGGAAATCCCAGACGTCATCCAGCCTTAGCCGGTGAAAGTCGACCATCATAGTCGACAGGAAACAAAGGGTTTTTTGTGGCGTTCTTGGCATACTGCTTTCGAGGTTGTCAGATCTTGAGCATATTTTTGAGCTGATCTGGGCTATTTTTTTGTGGAAGCCGACAAATACCGCAGAAATATCCTATCTATTGGTCCCTCTTTTTAAATTATGTGAAATTTTGTGCATGTATAGAACTACCACTGTTCGTTTTGGTGTGTTTTGCGTCTACTTTTTTGGGTACCTTTTATTTTAGATATATGATATGATGTTCCTGTGGTATTCTCGGCTCCCTTAAAATTGTCCAGATCTGCCTCAAAAGTTCGCTCAAAATCTGACAACCTTAAAAGCAGTATGCCAAGAACTCCACAAGCAACTCTTTGTTTCCTGTTCAGTCGATGTTGTGTACAACATCCCACTGACATGTGGTAGATCTTATGTGGGACAAACTGGTCGGTGCGTAAATGACCGCCTCACCGAACATGATCGATCCCTGAAATAAACTGTGGGGTTCACATATCTTTACAGTCCAGATCTCGTTTGTGTTCACCATTTTTTCAGGGCACGGCAATTATTGGAAGATGTAGAGACAAGGGCACTCGCGGAATCCTAGAAGCATATATTATCAATTGGTTGGGCAAACGCTGCGTTCGTAAGCCTTCAGTGGGGCCGTTGGATGAGAAAACCTTATTTGTGAGTGTAGTATAATAAATTAGTAGTTTTAAATTATGCCATTTATGATTTAGAGTTCTTGTCTGTAACCCACGCTTTAAGTTATGTGTACTCTGCCATTAAGCTGTGTCTGTGAAATCTTAATTCTTTGTGCATTATAATTCAGTTGGAGGTCAGCACTTGTGGGTCTTGTGCATTACTTTCCTTTGTCCTGGTCCTTTGTGCGATGGTATGGTCAACATGTCATCACACCAACTTGCCCAGCTTGCCATTCTTATGCAATAACAACAAACACACCTTACAGGAGTCAGCTCGAAGAACAGCGTATGTTGCTTGGCAATCACACTGAGGTAATAGGCATGCACATCACCACTGCATGAGACACCTGCCAGGTTTCTTGCTTTAAGCTAATTGACAATTAATTCTCCTGAAAAGAAAACAAAAACAATGGCATAACTAGGTGCCTGGGAAACCTGCATGCGAGCCTAGAAACGTAAATTATATTTTAAAGCAAATTAGAGTATCTTACTTTCTTTTTCTTTTTTTTTTTTTGCAGCGCTTTCTATAAAAAAGAAACTGAAGCGGTTTTGTATTTGATGAAAAACACGTAAACGTCTTCATTTGGCCTCCAGGATCGTGAATACCGAGATTATTTTTTTCATTTTTTTTGCACAAAGGCCGTAGAAAATTATTTTCAAGGAACCGCTGAACTCCCTCCCAGAGCGTGACGTAACATTAGGATTAAAATCATCTGGTGGGCTAGTTGGTTATACATCTTGAGAAAATTAGGGCAAAGACAAGGGAGGGAGAACGTAGAGACAGGAAGGAGCGCGATTACAACTGGTGTTTATTACTAAGTGAAAGAAAGACAGAGAAGACAAAGAAACATGAGCCGTTCCACTCTGTGAAGGACCAGCGAAGCTGTCCAGCACACGACACAGACCCTCCCCGGGGAGCCGGAGGAAACTAGACACGTGCGACGGGACCGCCACCCCGGGAGAGCGGAAGGAAAGGAAACTATGCGGAGGGCAAGTTCGTCTGCTTCTCGCGCAGGGGGTAGTGGTGACGTCAGAACGCCGAGCCCTGATTGGCTGATCGCGATCCCCTATCTGAGCGTCGTCTGCTCCTTTGCAACGTCGTCTGCTCGCAACGTCGTCTGCGTCTGTCTTACCTTTCCTGCGACTTTTGAAAGTGCAGAGGCCAGGCGGCCAGATTCACGAAACAATCTTACGCCAAAAATATGCGTAAGACAAAACTTAAGAACAAATTCGTATTCACGAAACGAAATTTTCGTAAGTTTTGCGCAGGTTACGACGAAATCCTACGACAGCTCCGAAGCTCTTTTACGCACTTCTTACGATCAAATCAGCATGGCCGACAGCGTCGCGGTCGCGACGACCAACGGACGTTTATTTTTCTACGTGCGCTTCTCACGCGTCCCGACTTCAAGCAGCAAGAAAAAAGTAAAAAGTACTTGAAACAGACCACGACGAACAAGAACGCTGGATCCACAAACACTCGGGAAAAGCTCCAACGGCCACGATTCCACCGACACCGACCAAGCGAACT
Source organism: Ixodes ricinus (assembly GCA_037355805.1). Taxonomy (NCBI): domain Eukaryota; kingdom Metazoa; phylum Arthropoda; class Arachnida; order Ixodida; family Ixodidae; genus Ixodes; species Ixodes ricinus. The sequence goes on from JAZHYW010018558.1 coordinate 12,543, forward strand.
CGGCAGATAGGCCTAGCAGGCACTCCGACTCGGCGACCGTCTGCCCACGACCGGCTGGCGTGCTGAATGGAATATGCCCGCGCGACCCTTGTGAACCCTTCCCGTATTATACTTTGATCGCCGACCTCAATTTTAGATTAAGAGGTCAATCTCTTCCTCTTGTCATCTCCTTGTTTTCCGAGGCAACGGTGACTCTCGCCGGTGAAAAAGTGGTGAATCTCCGACAGACGCAGGAAAGGTAAAGCAGCCATCGCTTTGACTAGCAGACGTAAAGCAGACGACGTTAACTGCGCCAACCCGCCGACGCCGTTAAAGAGTGAGGAGTCTCGCCGCACACGAAAGGAGGGAAAAAGTATTTGGGAGGGAACTTGCGGACACTAACACGCTCACTCTCGGTTCTTAGCAAACAAACCTCGGCGCCTCGGGACACCTCGCCAGTGAGTCCTTTGACTTCCCTCCTTGATGCGCGTCTGCTAGTTGTTAGACAAAAACAACGTACCGCTCGAGTTATTTCGTCTGCCCTCTCTGAAAGGCGAAGTCGAGCTCGCTCGTAAAGACCTGCACTTCCGAAAGTCGCAGGAAAGGTAAGACAAACGCAGACGACGTTGCGAGCAGACGACGTTGCAAAGAAGCAAACGACGCTCAGATAGGGGGTCGCGATCAGCCAATCAGGGCTCGGCGTTCTGACGTCACCGCTACTTCCTTTCTCATGCGCAGAAGACGAAAATGAGCCCACTTGCGAGGCGTATAGTCTGTTGCAACCTAAGAACGAAGGGCGAGGGTAAGACGGGCCGGGGAGGAGGAAGCAGACGAAACGCTGGAGAAGAGAGGGGGAAACCTCCTTCTCTCTTTAGTGTTCTGTCTGCTTCCTCCTCCCCAGCCTGTCTTACTCTCGCCCTTCGTTCCTAGGCTCTCAACAGACTATAGACCGTTTTATCGTTGGGTAGCGCCATTTTGAGAGCGAGAGAGAAAAGGAGAAAGGGCTGTCGGCGCTTTCCCTCTTTCTGGTTGTGTAGAAAGAGTGAAAGTCCCGGATGAGAGGCTTGGCCGGTGTCGGGTGTCTGCCGCGCCCCAACTTCGTTCGCGCTTTCTTTTCTGTTTTAAACTCGCAAACTTAACTCGAGCCGTGGTCTTCGATTGCGAGAGTTCCCCGGTCATCGGGACACCATTGCTGGGTGATAGGGTGCACAAATAACGACAGAAAGCGTCGAATACTGCCCGAGGACCTATGTAGCTTGCATGGAATCCGGCAAGGCGAGTGCGGCTGCAATGTTTTTAAGCTCCATCGCTTTCCGCATGACTGGAAATGATGAACCATTCATCAATTGTTGCTTGCAACGGGCCTATTTCAACGTAGCCATTTTTAGTAATCAACAAGCGATACACGAAACGGGAACCTCAATTAACTTTTGTAAACACCCGGAGCTGCTACAGATCGTTTAGCTGCGCTGCTTTTATCTTGCGTGTCCGTGTTCTTATATTTCCTTGTGGATGAACGACGAAGGCGTTCTAGATGTTCTTATATCGAACCGCAGAAAGCCTCCAAAGCAGCCACGAATTATGTTACTATTTGATGCAATATTTTGAGTACTAACCTCCAATTTCGGTCGCTGATACGTTCGCTGCCACTGTTCCCCCCGTCGCCGCACTGGCGGATGCCATGACTCGAACAAACAGACGTGCACACTGGGCTCGAAAACGCAAATCGCAACACACGAGACGTACCCTGTAGCGACTATCCAGCGTTTCAAAGCGCCCAATCAACGGAAACAACCCACCAGCGGCACTCCAGGGAGCGCTTTTGCCGGCTCTCTGCATCGCGCAGGAGATCGCGATTCAGGAAAACCGTTAGAACTACCTTTTCAACAATTTATAGCCTCACCCGGCGGCGGAAATAAGCCTTCAAATAAGTGTTGTAGATGATAAAATTGAGTCAGTCACCACTGCAAATGATTAATATTAAGATAAATTCAGTTACAAAATTTTACAAGCTGAAACAGCAATTATCGCGAGAAAACTGGCACGCACCTTTCGAGTGTACCCAATGTTCATCGGCGGTACAGCGTTCGGTGCGCGCTCCATTCACTAAAATGTTCCGAGCACAGTCGGGAGGATGGCGTTGAGGAAACGTCTTTTCGGTTTATGGACGCAATCCACTGCCGCCGAGTTCGGGGTCACGTGGAAAGCGATGGAGCTTAAAGACATTGCAGCCGCTCTCGGCTTGCCGGATTCCGTGCAAGTTACATATGTCCTCGCACAGTATTCGACGCTTTCTGTCGTTATTCGTGCACCCTACGACCGAGCAATGATGTCCCGATGACCGGGGGACTGTTGTTATCGAAGCCTGTGGCTCTAATTAAGTTTGCGAGTTTAAGACAGAAAGAAAGCGCGAACGAAGTTGGGGCACAGCAGACACCCAACACCGGCCAAGCCTCTCATCCGGGACTTTCACGCCTTCTACACAACCAGAAAGGAGGAAAGCGCCGGTAACCCTTTCCCCTTTTCTCTCTCGCCCTCTTTCAGTAAAACGGTCTATAGGCACGCAAGTGCTTGGAACGACGACTTAGAGAGGGCGGTGCGAGCGTAGACATGGCCAACGCGTGTCGCATAGCGGCAAATATTTGAGAAACCTTTATTATCTACCTGAGAGTGTACTGATCTTTAAACTGGTGCCTAGTGATAACTATAATCTACTGAATACAAGGAGGATAGAAGGGTAGGAGAAGGCATGACGCCAGCCGCGTAGCCTCCACAAGCCATGCTCCCTTGACGCCTCACCTCTTTCTCATTTTCCTCCTTACTCTCCTCACTTATCAGGCCAACGTGACCACATCACGTGACCGTAGCTAGCCTTCGTCTAGCTTTCGATTTGATAAAACCTACCGGACGGAGCGCGCGCAAGCCTGCAAGAAATCCTTCTCGAATCAACCATCCATCTCACATGTGACATGTCACGCGCACCAATAGCCAGAGAGATCTACGGTCATGTTGGCCACAACATATCGTTTAAACTTTTTATGACTAGGCTTCACCAATATTGCAACGTGCCCTCTCCTAGTACTTCTAACCTCCTTGACTGAATAGACCTATTGCTAAATTACTCAAGGATCAAGGGGAATGCAGGGAATGGTGTTCCACACACCGCACGTGCCGGCGTTTGCAGCAATAACTGTTTTAAAGCAAAGCCTAAAACAAATGGCATCTTGCACGCACGTTTGTCAACGCTGTATTTTAGTTATTAGCTTTGAATCTTTTATACGGGGAAGGCGTGCACGTGCGGCGGTGCAAACGCAAAATTTCTAATCATAAAAAAAAAAAAAATCACGGGACTTTAATTATAAACAGCTTCGCTGCAAAAAAAAAAAGTGTCATATTAGGAGTTTTTGGAATCTCCGCTCTTGAACATCTTCAACGCCTATCAAAGCTATAAACATGCACTCTTGCCATTTTCAAAAAAAAAAAAAAAAAAAAGACGTCACGATTGTTGGCAGTGCGGGGGAATATGCCTGGCACGCTTGCAATGGCGCGTGCTGCCCACACGAGCGACAGGCGCTTGTCGGCCTAAAGATAGCCTCCTCAATACTCACAAAACCTGGCAGTTCGGCGACAAGCCATAGAGTGCCCGGTCGCAGATTTGGAGCGTGAGGATCTGGTAGCACAGAGCATCAATGAGCCATTTCTCGGGCAACCTAGACGTCACCACACATCTTCTTCAGCGGGGAGGACCCGAAACATGGTTTTCAAACCCGACGAGAAAAGAAGCGGTAGCGCGAGGAACGCGAGGAGCACAAGCAGACTTTCCATCGCTCGGCAGAAGTATGTTTCGGCATCTTGCTTGCCGCAGCGGGGCGCCAGTCACGTGGCTCTCCTCTCATGTCCTTCGATGTCATCGTGTGTAGAAAAAAGAACAAACTAACAAATGGTTCATGGGTTATGGATGTCAAGGAATAACTGTAGGTGGTATTTACTCAAAGTAGAAAAAAACGTTGCATCCGCTCTTAAAGGGGCACTAAAGTGCTTCTTGAGATCTTCATTTTATTCTCATAACTCAGTCTACGAGATCTAAACATTCTAAAACACTCGTATTTACATTCATGAGCGGCCAAAGGATATATGTCGTTTTGCGACACTTATCGTTGTTGCAGAACGACAGCGCTACCGAACCCTGCTGAATATGGTCGAACGACGGCCGGCGCCTGTCGGCCACACGCGAGCGATGCGTTCACGCGTGGACTCCAAGCCTTGGCGCCTAACACATCCGTAAAAGCTATCTTCTGCGATCACAACATTGCCACCCGTTTTTTTTACCGCTTGATAGACAGCAGTTGCTGCGGTGTACATTGTAGTGAGGTGAAAAGTACTCCGTTGATAAAATATCTGGACGTAGCCAGCTCTCCGTAATACAAAATATAGAAAAATCTGTGGAGCAGACAAGCTATTGGCCAAGCTTGAAACCGTCATGTCACGTGAAGCTGTCGTGTTACACCGGAATTTCGCCAGTACCCGACGAGCTACAAATTTGTGTGCGCTACAACGATGTGTCCATGGACTGCTCTCTCACAGTGCTGGACTGTTCGGGACCAAGCCTCTGCGGCCGTGATCTACTTGCCCAGCTAAAAAAACGCAGGGCTTCTGTAGCTGGCGGCTCCCTATAAAGCAGCGACAAGCCAGGAGTGCAGCTCGAGAGTCAACTCCATGAAGGTGCCGTCGCCAAAGACTTGGGCCTGCTCAAGGGGGCTCCAGCCAGCCTACAGCTGAAGAACGGAGCTGTGCCGATATCCTGTAAGACGATACCCATTCCTTACGCACTTTTATTTATTTATTTGGAAATACTGCCAGACACCTCGACGGCGTCCAAGGCAAGGGTGAGCAAGGTACAGCATGCACACTGTACAATGTACACAATGAATAACGTAACATGAATGAACTTTGACTGCATGACAACGCAAAATGACAAGAGCATACACTCTAAGAAAAAATGGAGGAAAAAAGTAGCAACGGCGCGCCTTCCTCCCTTCTACTGACGCGCCCCCAAGCGGACACGAGAAGAAGGGAGGAACGAGACGTTTTCCTCCTTCTCCAGGCAGACGGGAGAAAGCTTTCGCCCTCCCGACGCATCTTCTTTCGGTTTCGTTTTTCGAGCAGGTCGCGCACGTTGTTTAATAAATGCTGTTGAGTTGATTGAGCTTCAGCGGCAGCGAAGGCCGCCTGTAATTCCGTCTTCTAGTCCAAACGTGCGGAACATTTCGGTTGCATTGACGTTTTTATCGTTAATATTTTATCAAACGAGCAAACGAAGCCGCTAGAAACAGCGAAGTTCAGGAGCAGTGCCAGCAGCGCCACGTACACTGGGTAAGATGACCGTAAACCACGCGGAACTGTTTCGACGTTATGGAAATCGCAGGAACTGCGTCCAAGACAGGCAGGTTTGCTGCCGGCTGCATAGGTGCCTTCCGTGCAGTGCGGATCCAGGGGGGCGTGGGGCGCTCCCAACGTGACCCCCCCCCCCTTCTCGGAGGCAGTTTGACATGGGTGACCGGGCACGAGAGTGGTAGATCTACAAATTTTCCGCCCCAACACGAGTTCGACCCCCGTTCCGTGCTGAGTTCGGTTCTGTTTTCCGATGCCGAGTGCAACCGGCGTTCAACGTGCTTCTGTATTTGTGCGTGTCAGCAACATAGCAGCAACATCGTGATGGCAGTGTTGTGGGTTGTGAACAGAAGACTGGAATTATCGCCGATATGACCGTGTGTTCGCGTATCAGCAGTGTAACAACAAGATGAGGTGACGTAAACTGTCGGGCATTGATGCTGCTGGTCGGGCCGTGATCGGAGGGGGCGGGGTGCCGCAGGTTGACATTCCGCTCTACATTAAAACGTTTAATACCACTTGAGGGATTAGGTGCAATCGATCAACGTGCGGATAGTCATGTTGGAACGCTGGTCTGAACAGTAAGCTCCTAACATACAGTGGCCAATGTGACTGTCGGTTGTCTTGTCCCCGAGAGCGATTGCTCTCTGAGGAAAGGACTGAACAGTACGAAATCATGACGGAAAGAACGTATATTTACATGTTGGAATTTTAGCATTGAAAAAGAATAGTAGGTAAAATCGGGAAAAAAAAGCTACCCATTATTTTGCTGATTAAATATACTACGGTTCCTGGAGAAACTGCCCTCCAAGTGGCGCGCTGGGATGACCGCTAGAATTTTTCGTGCTCGCCACGGAGTAGCTCCGTACACTTAACACCTGCCGCAAGTCGCGGCTTTGAATGCATTCAAGTTGATCGAAAAGCGATTTCTCAGCCTGTGAAGCATCACTTCCAGCTGAGTGAATATCCGCTCTACAGAGATTAATTCAAGACAGCAATTGCAACCGTGCGCGAACAGCACAAATAGAAAAACAAACACTACATTAGAAATACAGGCTACGACTTGCCGTGCGGCGAAACAAACTCATGGCTTCGAACCGCATTGGAGCGGCTTGATTTATTGGCTTTCAAATAATTACGGCATGATTGAGCGTTTGATTTTCAATAAGAGATTCATCCCCTGAGCCATTAAAAATACTCTCAGATGTATGACATTGCTGGAAAAAAATCAACGTGCTGGGTATATTTTTATTGCTTATTCAGTCACCGAGAAATTCTGTACGTTCAAAACGACCAGTATAAAAGACGGAAACGCGGAGCTCGGGTGTAGTGTGCGGGTCAGTGTGCCGTTGTATTGATGTTTGTATGTGCAATGTATGTGTATGCTCTCAATGTATGTTCACCTGATGCTTGTAGTATGCGTGATGTGTGTATAGTGGAGGTTCCCGAAGGTCCCGCAGCGGAATGGTGGCCTGAGGAAATAAAATTTTTTTTTGTAGAACATGAATTGGACAGTACCTAGCGCCACCTAGCCTAGCTACTTGCAATTACTCTGCTTGACCCTGCCATCTGGTGGCAAGCGATTTAACCTTCTTTCACGCTACGCGATAAACAGCGGCTTCGAGTTTGTTCTTTTGAGAGCGGCTTTTGGTTTCGCGGATTGGTTTGCCATTCCTCCGTGATATGCGGTTGACGAGGGAATTGTGACTCGAGAAACAGCAAAGGTAAGACGTGAAGTGCGCGAAGTGACTGGGTATCGGTTGTCTCCGATTAACATCGCAGTGCTGTCGACGAGAAGACTGAGTAACTGCTTTCGAAACGCAAGTTTCTGTACCTGTGGGGGGAATCTGGCTTCAGAAATAAACACAGTTCGCGGAAAGCTCGTGTTACGCTTTTATTTGCTGCTCCTCTCGTCCCGTACAAGAGACGTAGCGTCCTCGGTAAGCCTTATTGAGCTCGATTTGCTCGATTCAGGGCCGCCATAATGAGATGCAGGCGACGGAGGAACTAGTTGCTCCCCTGCTTCAGGGACGAAAGTTTCTCCCTTTCTGAAGGAACATAGGTTACAAGACCGTTCCTCCACTAAGGGAGGACTATCGATACCCTTTTTTCTAAGAGTGTACTAATATTGAAGAAAAACTAAAGCAACACTCGAAGACACTCGAGACACTAAAACTCGAAATTATTCTATGGCATTGAGCAATTTTCAACTGCCGCGACAAAGCAAGGTGTTGTGAGCTGGTTGATAATGCTTAGGGGTAAATTATTTTATTCATGAACAGTGCGCGGTGTGAATAAATATTTAAAAGAGCTTTTTTAGATTGTGGCACTACAATGGTTTTCTCATGCTTGTTTCGTGTCTGCCTGGATGTATTGCATTGCATGTATTGTTCGAATGCAAGTTTAACATTGCCATTGTCTATGCTGTGAAGAAACTTAAGGCGACTAATTTTCTGGCGTGTTTTGGATTCAAGTATGTTTGACAACTTATACATTTAAGAGAGGGAAGTCAGCCTTTCGTAACGGTTACAAACGAAACGCAGTGCTGTTTTCTGGATTTGTTCTAGTTGCTCTATGTTTTTTTGCTGTGTAGGTGTCTCATACCATGTCCGCATACTCTAATATTGCTCTATTTATAGTTGTGTATGCCGTTAAATTTGTTTTGGATGTTACAGTAGGTTAATTGTATTCTTAAAAGGCAAAGTTTCTGCGACGCTCTAGTAACTATGTAGAAGAATGGTTAGTTGGGCGAGTTGGTGGGAATTCCTCGTAGGAAACAGCTCGAAAAACAAACGAAAGGACGAAGAAGAAACACACGGGACGAGCGCTGACTATCAACTAAAATATTTGAATAGGAAAACACATATTTGGCAGCACGCCCCCCCCCCCCCCCCCCCCGGCTATCACGAGACATTTCATAGCAGCGTGATGGCACGTGTTAAACGCGGTAAAAAGTGAATGGGGCTATACTTCGTTTCAGCTTGGGTCCAGACGCAGCCGATGCTACGAGCGCGAGCGTGTGGCCCTGAACAGTGGTTGCATTGCACGAGCGCGCGTGCTTGGCAGGAACGCTGAAAGCTCGGAGCTCGCGCTTGTAGCATCGCCTGCGTCTGGACCCAAGCTGAAACGAAGTATAGCACAAATCCAAAAACGCCACCTTGCTGTCCAGCAGTGCCAAAGACAGTTGGTTGACACAGGAGGCTCCCGCCCTGTTTATTTAGTATGCCTCTACTATCTCTCTAGACACTTGGTCCCTGTGCTTGAACAAAACTTTGGTGTCATTCAATCTTGGCTCACACTTACAGTCGCGACAATACATCGTAAGATGACAGTATGGACACTCCTTCAATGAACTCTGATTCTCTCTTAAACGGATGTTCAAACAGCGACCCTTTTGACGAATATACACCCGCCCGCTTGAGAAAGGTATCTGATACACTGCTCCAACGGTGCATGATATGAACTGTGTGCTATGCATTACTTTGCAATCATGACTATTTGGTTTCTTCCGCTTGCTAACAAGCCTTTCTATGGCGGGGCAAATCTAGCTCAGCTTTTGTTTGGCCGAAAAAACGACACTCCCTCCGTTTCTTGCCGCGATCCTCTTTAACCCGCGTGAAACGCGGTGAACGTAAGGCATTGAAGCCACATTCTTTTTGTTATTTACTTCCCGCTCAGCGCAGTTTGTTGCTCCATTGGCCCTGATACTCTTTTTTTTTACTTTTTCGCAGGCTGTGGTAAACACCGGATACAGAAAAGCTGCTTCTCGGAGACTAGCTTTTTGGTCTAAAACGCTCTCCTTCATTGTGTGCTCGCACAATTTCGACAGCGCATTCCAAACACATGATACAGCGATACCGTTTTTTTATCAGCTTTGAATGGGCGGACCGAAAATCGAGCAAGGACTTAGCGGTTCTGGGATGGTGAGACCAACAAACATGCTCTTGCTTAACATCTATACTGAGATCCAGAGACTGCATCTGGTGTTCTTTGGGGGTTTCAAACGTAAATTCGAGTCCTAACCCTTGTTCAGTGAAGGTCTTTAGCACATTCTGGAGTGCCAGGGCACAATCATCCACGAAAAATTGTCAGTGAATAAGCAGACTAGCTGCTAGAATATTTATAAATACCAAAAACAGCAACGGACCGTGTGCAGAGGCTTGCGACACCCCTGATAAGACTGGAACTGTGGGCGATGAAACATAATCTATCTGAACAAGTTGTTGGCGTTGAAATAAGTCACAGTCTAACCATGATTCACCAAAGAAAAAGGGGTGATAAGGTGTTCTTGTCATTTGACAAAGTGAAGATAAACGGCGATACCTTTATTCGGGACAAGTCTGCTAACATGAAGGTGCCGTTGCCTTCGTGCCTTCGTGACGTCACGAGTGACGTCACGAAGTTCACTCGTGAAAGTCGTGACCTTCACGAGTGGCCTTCGTGACGTCACTCGTAACCCTAGTGACCTTCGTTACGTCACTCGTAACGCCACACTTGACGTCACGTGTGACGTCACTATGGGAAACGTCCCATAATGCAACGCGCGATTACGCAGACGGCGACGCCGCTCAAGCTGGAAAGGGGCGCCTAAGAGCTACGCTCTAAAAGAAAGTGCTTTGTGAACTACCATTTCAAGAAGCTTAGAAACGTGCAGAGTAAAGAAACGGCTCGGTAATTTGACACGTCTTTTCTATTTCCTGATTTATGGATTAAATTTACAACTGCCACCTTCCACCCCTATCGAAAAGACCATCAGGAAAAATCCTGATGGTCCATCAGGCTGATTGTCTGACGGGTTTTTGGACAATGATGGTGTGATGGTTTGATGGCTTGACGGTGTGATGGTATGATGATCTGTCGTATTTTGGGACATTCATTGTTTGATGGGGTGATGGTCTGTTGGTCGGTATGAATTTCTAATCCCACATGTGCCGGCAGAAGACAAAGATTCCATTACAGTCAATTGTGAACTTTATTCTGGATCCATTATTATTTTTTAAAAAAACTTTCAGCCTTTCCGCTCTGGTGAAGAAGGAAGACCAGCGAAGCTGTACTTTGGTGAAAATGAAGTATTTATAAATGTAAGGATTAAGGTGTGATTGGGTAATTGATTATTTGAACGATTAAAGAATCAGACATATATCTAACGATCCGGGGTTGTTATTTATTTCGTAACCACAGTGGCCTTGGCCTTTGTGATCGCTGTGGTACACCGCCATAGTGCGTACGCTGACGGCAGGCACGTTCTTCGTGAAGACGAGGTCAATACACGTCCGATGCCTGGTTGTGGGCACCGTAGGTTCTTTCACGCACGCAAGCCCGCAGCGCTCGAGCAGCGCTCGTCCCGTGTGTTTCTTCTTCGTCCTTGTCTGTTTCCTACGATGAATTCCCACCTACTCGCCCAACTATCCATTCTTCTATGATAGCTGGAAAGGTTGCCGCCATCTATAAGCGACGGCGGCGACCAGACTGGTTGTCTGGTTGCCACCGTCGCTCACAGATGGCGGTAGCTGTCCAGAGTTTTGTGTCGTTCTGTGTCGACATTTGTTTGGTACCAGACACGAAACTGGGGAAACTAGCCCTTAACAGCTCCGCTGTAAAAGGAACATCCGAAGCGTTAGGGTACCTTCCGAAGTCCCGGTAGAAACCTGAAAACAAAGTTTGCATTTGGGTTATCGCATGTTATTATTTCTATTTGGAAATAATTGAACGTTAAATTATTAAACCGCAAAAACAAAATGGAAGAGAAAATGCGTTTAATCCACTCACTACTTTCGAGACTCCACGACGCGCAGCAACTTCATCGGTGTCCGTTGCGTGGCTATCAATACTCTGTCCCCATCGTCCATGCTGGGCATGACGGTGTCGTGCGACAGCGTGCAATACACTAAGCCTCGTCGGCCCGAGAATGCAGCAAGCCTAATATTACCGCATTCGCGGCTTTGTAAACGTTTTTTCTCGCAAACAGTTAGTTCATAGTACATGTGCACCTAGTAAATGAATTTCCTATCAAGCAAAGTGCGTTTTTCGGCACATTCTCTGCCACTTAGATTGTAAACATGATCTACTTGACATACAAAGCGGATCAACAAATTGTTTCACCAACGAACAATAAAACAATTTAAAACAAAACTATGGTTGCAAAAACATACCTGAGTTTATAAGAAGGTGTCTTCGTTACCTTTCGAGTATCCTAGGACAATTGTTGAGGCGGATTATTACGGATTGAACACCCTGTTATCGAGCCATGCCGCTGTCAGCTTTACACACCGAATGTAATTCACGCATGCGCAACGACGTGAGATCATTGGCGCCTTCTCTCGGCCACTGCTGGAATCTCCCGAATATAGTCAGGTTCTTTCCACCACCGAAAGATGCCATGAGAAGCACCATCAGACTTTTTCGTCCTGATGGTCTATCGAGATATCCCGATGGTCCCACCCGGGCAACATAAAAACGTTTCGATGGTCCGTCAGTCGTCACAACAAACGTCTTGAAGGTCTCTGAGCTACAAACAGAAGACTTTAATGGTCCATCAGGCACCATCAGGAAATGTTTGATGGTCCATCAGGCACCATCAAGTAAGCCTGTCGGACAATTGATAGTTAATTCTGATGGTATGAGCGGGATTACAAATACTCTCTTTCTCTCTCTCTCTACATATATATATATATATATATATATTAAGCCCGCATTCGACCGAGTCAAGAGGACCATACACTCGCTCAGATTCACTGCAACCACGCGCGCCCATGACTGATCGAATATTGTCGTCACATATAAGAGCCGCTGCAGAATATAATTCGTGGAAGTACCAGACTGTATGTACCTTGTCAACGTGCTTTGATGGTCCATCGCCTGATGATCTGACGGACCATTAGCTGCTGTTAATAACTTCTGGCGGACCGTCAAACGCTTGTGATAGTCCACCAGGGAGGTCTGATGGACTATTAGCTGCCATTGAAGTCCCTGACGGACCATCAAAACACTTTTGATGGTCCATCAGGGAAGTCTGGTGGACCATCAGGTGTCATTGGATCTCCTGACGGACCATCAAGACGCTTTTGATGTTGACGGTGGTTTAAAAAGCGCAAAGGATCAAGAAGAGAAGGAGGGAACAGGACAGAGCGCTTACTTACAACTGTCAAATTTAATAGAGCATCTAGAGAACGACAAGTAAGCGCTCTGTCTTGTCCCCTTCTCTTCTTAGTCCTTTGCGATTTTTAAAACCACCGTAAAAATGTTCAACCAACTAGCCCCCAACTAATTTTGATGCTTTTGATGTTCCATTTGACGCCATCAAAGAAGTGTGATGGACCATAAAACTCCCTTTGATGGTCTATTTGAAGGGTTGATGGACCATCAGGCACCATCAAGGAGGTATGGTGGGCCATCAAGGAAGCCTGACGGGCCATCAGGGAAGTTTGATGGGCCATCAAAGAAGTTTGATGTGCCATCAAGTAATTTTGATGTACCATCAAGTAAGTTTGATGGACCATCAGATTTTCTTGATGGACTTTTCGATCGGGACTCTTTTCTATATTTCCGCACTCGGACGATTTCTCCGTGGTTTTCACTGCGCGCTCGTGGGGAAGTTTTATGTCGCCGGTGCCTACACTGCGCTGGTAGCCTGGCTGCTTCCAAGTTGAGTAGGTGAAGGTCTGTAACTGGATCTTCGGGCCGGATGTGATCGGTTTGCATGGAACCTTTCTTGATTTTATCTATCTTCTCGATGAAGGTCCCGCACGCCTGTATATAGTGCACACGGGAGTTGTCCCACTTGGTTATATTTACCGTTCTCTACAGTGGTTTGTCTAGAGATGGAAAATTATGCATGAGAACAGTGATTGGAAAGTGCGTCACTTCCCATTCTGCTTGGAAGAGTCTGCCACGATGGTTAATTTTCGGTGACGCCCACGTGATGTCCGGCATGGGGTCTTGTGTTTTTGTAGCCACCGCTCGTGTCGGTTCCATTAGTTGATTCAGAAGCATAAGTCCGGCTTTGTCTGGGGTGCTTATCACTTGAGCACGTTCTCGTTTCGCCCTTCTCACTTGGCCCTTCTCAAAACGACCGTTATCAAAAAGACCTTCTCTCTTGAACATGTCGCATTTGCTCCTTTCCCGTTTCGTCCTTCGCATTTCAACCCTCCTCATTCGAGCCTGTTCTCGTTTCGCCCTTCTCACCTGGCCCTTCTCAAAATGACCATTCTCAAAAATATCTTCTCACTTTGACCAGTCGGATTTGCTCCTTTCCCGTTTCGTCCTTCGCATTTCAACCCTCATTATTTGGGCCCGTTCTCGTTTCGCCCTTCTCACCTGCGGCCCTTTTCAAAACAGCCATTCTCAAAAATTTCTCGTTTTGATCCGTCGCATTTGACCGTTTTCACTCCAAAATCGTTTCTTTGGGTATTGTTACTATATATATATATATATATATATATATATATATATATATATTTTTTTTTTGGTATGTGCCACGATATTGGTTTTACTCTTTCTGCTAAGGATTTTAGTACTGTGTCAAGGTCGTCATGAAAAGCTGCTGACTGACAATAAAACAGACCAACTGTTTATCGCAGCCAGATCATATTCTGAAATGTCGCGTTGTTTGAGGTCTCTCGATTTGGGACAATGCCACCACTTCTATAATGTAGGCTATTTCTGTTCAAACACAGTTTCCAAATTAAGTGTTCATCGCTTTTTTTGCGTTTGTTTATGCTTGAGTCCCACTAGAGCGACAAACAGAAACAAACGACAGCGACAAGCTTCAAACCGGAGTCTTTCGCGATTTGACAGTCTTTGAAAAATGAAGGAGGCTATGCTCAAACACGAGCATCATGCACGCGAGCGTATCTTTAGCAGGCTTTCAGTCGCTCGTGCTCACTTCACAAGCACCGAACTACTAAACGCCTGCCAAAGCTACCATCGCGAGCATGCTGCATGTGTTTGAGGCTTGTCGCTGTCGTTCGCTTGTGTTTGTTACTCTAGTGGGATTTGGGCGTTAGAGGAAGGAAAGCAGGCGTGGTTGTACGATTCTCACTGCATACCTATACACATAAAATATATCTGATGGTATGTTGAGGGCCCAAGCAAGGTAAGACTCACCAACAAAGCCGCGAAGGCATAACGACGTTAGAAGCATGCCGAACTAGTGCCATTCGGTCGTAGTGCGAACGGGCGAAATGAGAATGGGTCCTGTTGCGAAAAATACCATTTGGATCTTATGAGAAGGTTCAAACAAGATGGACCAAGTGAGAATGGGACGAAATGCGCACGGTCGAAATGCGAATGGGACGTTTTCAGATAACGGACAAAATGAGATTGGGCCAGTTGCGAAAAAAAAAAACGATTTGGATCTTATGAGAAGGTTCAAACGAGAAGGACCAAATGGGAATGGGACGAGATTCGCAAGGATCAAATGCAAATGGGACGTTTTGAGATACACCCCGTTGTCTGTAGCCTCCACTAGCTTTCTTTCCCTTCTTGTCATGGAGAATAGAAGGGTAGGAGAGGGCATGACGTCAGCCGCGTAGCCTCCACAAGCCATGCTCCCTTGACGCCTCGCCTCTTTCTCATTTTCCTCCTTACTCTCCCCACTTATCACGCCAACGTAACCACATCACGTGACCGTATCTAGCCTTCGTCTAGCTACGGTGTACTAGAATACACCACAGTCTAGCCTTCGATCTGATAAAACCTACCGGACGGAGTGCGCGGAAGCCTGCAAGGAATCCTCCTACAATCAACCATCCATCTCGCACGTGACATGTCACGCGCACCAATCGCCAGAGAGATCCGCGGTCACGCTGGGCACAAAATCGTTCAAACTTTTTATGACTAGGCTTCACCAATATTGCAACATGCCCCCTCCTAGTACTTCTAACCTCCTTGCTTCTTGTCGTGTTGGGGCAACACCACCTAGGGCTAACGCCGTAGCGCTTCCTCTCTCCCTTCAAGGAGCGTCTCCATGAGTAGGCTGAAATGGTAGTGCGCTTCTTCGCAAGGTTCCCCTTCACAGTTGGCTTCTTTGCAATGCACGTTCTCTTTTGCTGTCCCTCTCCCCTGCGTCAAAGGCGAAGCCAACAACAACACAAAAGGAAAACATGATATTTCGACTTTTTTTTTCTGTTCGGTGGAGAACTTCACGGTCTTTCCGATGGCCGAAATAGGCAACAGCTGGCTGGCGAAATGTGCACTTGTCCAGACTTATGGCGCATTCACACTGGCGGTGGAGCTGCGTTTGCGAAACGGTTGCGGTTACAGATGCGGGTGACCCCGTTCAGACACACCGAGACGTGGTTGGCAGTTTTTCAGTGATCGCGGGTGATCTTTTGAGACTTGCGTTTGGAAACTCTGTTTTACAAAACACAATCCAGTTTAATTCCCGATACAAAGCCAGATTTTAGTTATTTTGGCGCTCTGAAGAGTTTTCTTTAAGTTGTTCGCACGTGGTTTTTCACGCATCACGAGTTCAGGCAGGAAAAAAAGAGACATGAGACATTACACACGATTTCAGGTAATCCCGCTGCTGCGGAGGCTGTGAATATTCAACCACTTTCCCCGAGAAATCAAAGAGAAACAGTCACCAGACAAGCCCCTTACCGTGAGGCGTCATCAGAACGATCTTCTAGTCAGAAGACACAGAGAACTCCTCCAGCAACTGCACTTCCACTACACTCTTTCTCAAGCTGGCAAAGTCTCGTCATGCCCCTCCTGCAAGCTCTTCGCAGCTTGGTGGCGGGCATCAACAACCCACTTGCCTCGTCAGTATTGAAAATCATCGATCTAGCCATGCCCCTTGTGGCTGCGTTTCTTGGATGAAAAACTCTGCAAGATACGTACAACCTCACAGATCGTCGCCAAAGCTCAGACACATTCCGCTAGTCATGCAATGGAACTGTGCAGGTCTCCAAACCCGTCTTGCAGAACTGTTGCTTTACTTACTGACCGTACCCATACCTATTCTTGCATTATGTGAAGCTGGCCTCCCTAATGATCAAAGCATTCTCCGGCTACGTGAGGTACTCAAACCCCACTATGAGCGGATTTGCTAACGGGAGTGCTGCACTATTCATCAAAAAGTCTCTACCTCAACACTCTATCGATGTGACTGATTTGTGTAGTGACCATCTAGAAATCGTCGCAGTGCAAGTCAGCGTATTTGGTAAGCCTTTATGTGTGGGGTCCGTATACGCACGCCCGGGAAAAAGCGGCCTTCCTGTTGCCCGTGTAGTGGCGGAGCTTAAGAAACGGTGCCCAAGCTCCTTACTTTTATGTGGGGACTGGAATGCCCACCACGAACTGTGGGGCTGCGCTAAACGAGACGCACGCGGCCTAGCTCTGGCTACAGCTCTAGAGGGGCACGATCTCGTCGTGGCGAATGATGGCCGTCCTACTTTCTACCGTTCTCCTTGCACCTATAGCGCCATCGATATAACCGCCCATTCTACTAGAGCTCGAGGTCACGTGGCAAGTATTAGCCGACACAATGGGAAGCGATCATTTTCCCATTTTCCTGGATTTAAAAGGCTACCAACCGTCCAAGCAGCGCACAATTGATATGATCATTTGGGATACTTTCCGAAGTCACCTTTTATTGGTAAAGGAAGACGTATGTGCGGCTATTGTAGACGCCGCAAAAGCATCAACAGTGCAAATACGCCTCCCAGTACATTACCCCAAACCGGACCTGACCTTTCTGAATCTTTGCGCACGCAGGAGACAGGCCCAACGAAAGCTGCAGCGTTCTGGAAATCCGCTGCTAAAATCGCAATTCAACAAGTTAAACGCCGCGACTAGGCGCTACGCGAAGAAGCTACGCAGACAACAATGGCACGATGTGTGTGCTAAATCAGATGCCCACACACCAGCCTCCCGGATTTGGCATATTCTCGATTGCTTCATGGGAGCAAGAAACAAACTGTCGCCCCAAGCCTCTCTCGCACTTCAGCGAGGAAAAGACCTCCAGGTTATAGCGGACGAATTCGCTAACTATTACGCCTCGGTCCGGTGTAAATCGCAAGAACCGTGCGCCATAGTTTCGTCTTCGTCCCCTCTTGATGTACCATTCACCCTTGAAGAACTCGAGGCGTCTCTCCGTTCCACCAAAAAGCGCACTGCCTCCGGACCAGACGGCATTACCCACCAAATGCTCTGCAATTTACCAGATGAAGGTCTGCAACTGCTTCTGTCCGAGTTTAACGTTATCTGGTCGACGGGAAATGTACCTGGTGAGTGGCGTTCAGCCTGGGTTGTGCCCATCCTCAAACACGGAAAGCCGAGAACCGAACCTTCATCTTATAGACCAGTTTCGCTCACTTCATGTGTGGCAAAGCTAATGGAACGCATGATACACGCACGACTTTCTTGGTGGCTTGAAGCTAAACTACTACTGCCCGATGTTATGACAGGCTTTAGAACTCGGCTTTCAACGGCAGACAATATCTTAGACCTGCTCAGCGCAGTTGAACAAAATTGGAACGAAAAAAGATCAACGTTGGCGGTCTTCTTCGATATCGAAAAGGCTTTCGACAGTGTGACACCATCAGTTGTGCTAAGAAAACTCACATCCTTAGGCATTACTGGGGTAGTGCAACGATTTCTTAAATACTTTCTAACAGAGCGAACGTTCCGAGTAAAACTCGATAAAACGCTTAGTGCCAACCGTTCTTCCCCATGCGGTTTACCACAGGGTTGCGTGCTGTCACCTCTTCTGTTTAATGTTGTCCTCTCCGGTCTCCCAAGCGCGATCCCATTTACCACACCAAGGGTCAACATGTCTTTGTATGCCGATGACATATGTATTTGGACGACAGGTCACAAACACTGCAACCTGAAAGCAATTGTCCAGTCGGCAATAACATCTGTTGAGTTATACCTTAAAGACTGTGGCTTGCGCATTTCCGCAGAAAAGACTGTTTTTATGATTTTTCCGGGAAAAAATCAACGATCCACCAAACTGGACCTGTGCCTTGGCGGTTCCCCCCTACGTCAAGTCGCAAACCATCGATTTCTAGGAATCAGCTTAAATCAAAGGTTGAAATGGACAAACCAAGTAAAGGCGATGACAAGCTCAACAATCTCGGCTAGAAATGCCGTCCGCCGAGTTGGTGGCGCAAACTGGGGCAATTCCCCTCGTTCAATGCTCACGCTTCACTCAGCATTAGTAGTCAGCCGCCTTATGTATGCCTTGCCTTATATGAACGTCCTACCCACGCCAGCTCTCAAACTGGAACGCATTCATCGACAAGGACTTCGCACAGCCCTTGGCGTCCCGAGAGGAACCAGTAACCTCAAAGTTTACGAAGAAGCCCGAGCACTTCCACTGCCTCTAATGGCTTCCCAGCACCTCCTACTACAGATGCTCCGCCTTGAAGAAACTACTGCGGGCCTTTCTTTACTTCGACGAATCACCCGACGACCCCTATCACGATTTGGCATTTCTCTTCGCACCCTGCGTTAC
Source organism: Ixodes ricinus (assembly GCA_037355805.1). NCBI lineage: Eukaryota > Metazoa > Arthropoda > Arachnida > Ixodida > Ixodidae > Ixodes > Ixodes ricinus. Next base: position 31,375 of record JAZHYW010018558.1, read on the forward strand.
CTCGGGTGGAAACCAAAACCATCCATCATCACCAGAAAATCTACACCTCCTTGGGCTGTTCGCACAGTCTTATCCCATGAGCACGTTCCAGGCGTAAAGAAGAAAAATTACACCATCTTCCCGAGGGGAACCATGGGGTGATGCGGAGCATCGCGGATCGTTATTAACGGTGTTATTAACGGTGTTAGTAACGTTGTTAGTAACGTTGTTAACTTGCGTGTTATTACGTTGTTAACTTGCGAATGGACGCCGCTTCTTGTTGCCGTAGTTCAGGGTCTGCCGCTCGCTTCAAGCGTTTGCGCTCAGCGTCGCGTGCCCTTCGCTGCGCAGCTTTGTCTTCAGTGGACGTAGCGTTGCTGTTAGTTTGTGGGGTGGTGCTGACGCTTGCTTGCGCCAACCCACTAACTGACGGGACTGTTGCTTCCATCACACTTCATCGGAAGAAAGGAGTGAAGTGGAGTCAACAGCGCTGAACTCGTGGTACAGCTTCTCGCTTGCCTTTATTTTTAATTGCTAATCTTTTCCTTCCTTTTGCATTTCATTTTTCTTTTCTCCTTCTTCCGTCGCGTCGGTTCTCCCCGCACCAGCCCCCGATAGATCTCTTCTTTTAGATTTAGCATAACTTTTCTTCTGCTTATATTTACATCATTTCCAAATTATCCTCCTTAGAATTGGCAAGCATAGCTTCTCTTTGCTTAATTAATTTATTCCCTTCTTGACTGATTTCTTTTGGCCGGCCGGATTTGGGCTGCGGCGGACGCGAGCGGCCGAGAAACGCTAGCACACGACAGCCGCAGAGTTGCGGGGAAAGCCCACCCCACTGGAAAGCCCTGGCGTGGCGCTGCGACCCGCGCGCCCAAAACTATCCTCCTTTCACTCCTCCGGGGAGAGCGCGCGCTACCGCTGCTTATATTCATACTTGAAGGAGAGGAGACTAGAGGAGGAGAGTTGCGCATGCGCGCGCGGTGTGAGTAAGAGCGAACGCACGCGAAGTGCACGCAGCTGGTAGAGAGACAGAGCGGAGAGAGTAACGCGCAGCTGTTGGAGAGAGGGAAGGAGGAGAGTTGCGCATGCGTAGTGTGAGTGCGGACTACGACGCGACGCCGCGGGACATAGACCCGAGCAAGAGATGCTCCGCATCTAAAAGGAATTCAAATCCCCCGAGTCTCAAATACTGTACAGATGAACACGTTGCGACCGAATTCAAAGATTTTCTTCGAGTATATACCGATGGATCGGTTGACCGTTTCAAAAGAAGCAGCACCTCTGCCTTCTGCATCCCAAGTCTTGGACTAGAGTGGGCTGAACGGCTAGAAAGAATGGTCTCCACTACGACAGCCGAACTTTGTGCCATACTTGAGGCCTTAAAGGCTCTACAGACGTATCCGCCTCAGCCTACCGTCATTCTAACTGACTCCCGTGGAGCCCTTTTCTGTCTACGCAAGCAAACCCAAATAGGGGAACTCGTGGAAACAACAAGAACAGCTCTTTATGCACTAGAAGACGCTGGTTTCACCGTTCATTTCCAATGGGTGCCTTCCCACGTGGGAGTAAGCGGAAATGAAACAGCAGATCGTCTCGCTTCTCGAGCCCACGATTTCGCTCCGACACTCAAGTGTCCGACAGACGACCGCTGGCTCCAAAAGCAAGTTCGCCTACATATTTCATCATTGGGTCCAGCGGAAGAATCAGGGCATCAACCTTGCCTCCTAAGTGGTCTCAGCCGAGCAGAAGCTACAGTTCTACTTCGCCTCCGCACTGGAAGTGCGAAAACCGGAAAAGTATTGTATCGATGGGGCAAAAGGAAGTCGCCTCTTTGTGACGCTTGCAAGGTCTCAGAAGACGCCGACCACATGCTCTGGGAATGTCCTAAATACAACGTTGAAAGGCAGAGATTCTCCCAGCAGCTTCAGGACCTTCGTCCTCCACTGGAGGAAACTGATGACATTATTTTTCCACGGGGCTCTCGAGCCCGCCGCAGACATATGCAGGTCCTTTTTTTGCGTTTTTTAAAGGACTCTGGACTTTTAACACAATTTTAAAAGCAGCCAATTCCAGAACAGCACGTGTGTGTGTGTGTGTGTGGGGTGTGTGTGTGTAGCGACACGTGATTATTAACACTGACCGCCGGCTTTCCTCCTCTTTCCTTCCTTCCTCCTTCCCCATCTCCTGTTTCCTTTCTCTGCTCTCTTACGTTTCCTTCTGTTTTTCGGACGGGACATCGTCGGCGTTTTTCCCGCATGACAAACTCCGTCCTCTCTACTACTTTACGGAATTCCTCCTCCTCCTCCTCCTCGAAAGAAGCGCGAGGAAATATTTGAGACGAGAATCCTCTGCGTCGGGGACAGAATCAGCGCCACTTTTCTTGAACTTCTCAACCTCGAATTTCAGCCACCTTTCAAAAGATGGCGCAAGTGCGCGCCGTCTGCTACAACATAAGTCCTTTTTAATATTTAAGACAATTAGTATGCTTTAAAAAAATTACAATCATAGAAAGTGATTTTAATTAGAAAGAGAAAAGCTGTAATTAAAGAATCGTTGCTTAAATAGCTGTCCTCTTATCTGAAACCGGTTTCTTGCGTACAGAGTCGAGCTTGAAAATAGTCCCACGATTTAAAATGTTTTAAACAAATCTGAATATAAATACAACAAAACCAGCCTTACAGAGAACCAGCCCAGTTCCTCTAGCATACAATTAAAAAAAAAATGCGATCAGATGCCAGAACGTTATCTGAGAAAACCAAGAACGCGTTAAGGGAATTCTTTGAAATATTATCACAATCAAGTGGTGTTTACAAAAAGAAAAAACTGCTGGAGTTGCACTTCTAATATTTTTTTATGCTGAGTTCCTATGTTTACCAGGAGCATTCCCTTAAATGTCGTGGCTGCCTTATGACGTGAAACTGAGTTACGACACTTCAAAATAGCATAAAAAAGGCTCTTTTTGAATAAATATTAAAAAATGTGAGTGCGCTAATTAGGAAAAACACGCATTCACGGAACTAGACGAGTCCTTCTTCTATTCAATAAAAAAATAAGAACGCGTCTTGGATGCATTACAAGTCTACAAACTTGGAATGCATAGAGGTATGTCTTTGAAAATATCAAAACTTGCACTTTTGTTTTCTTATTGTACGTTAAGTTTTGAAAAATGCATATCACATTCTACACTAAAAGAGTGATGATGAATTGGCAATTTATTTGCAAAAAGAACGAAATACGTGGCACGCGCACAGACGCGACATTTGCACCGCAAACAGGAGCGTTAGCACAGCTGCCACCGGTATTATGGTTGGGGCCGTGGGACCGCCGCCTTAAAGCGTGGGGTAAAGACGAGAACTCTGAATCATAAAAGGCATAATTTCGAACTACAAATAATTATATTACATTCACAAATAAAGTTTCCTCATGTAACTGCCCCACTGAAGGCTTACTAACGCAGCGTTCGCCCAACCAATTGATAATATGATAATATGATAATATAGGGTGTATTCACTGGCGGCCATATCCGTGTGCGCTAATGCTGAGCACGTGCTGATGGCTAGCTTCCATAGTTATTTTTGCAACGTGCACCCCGCACCATCAAGACTGCCGGTCTTGGCAGCCTATCAATGTGAGTTCGTTCTGAGCATGCGCTCTAAACAGTGACCTCAAATATGGCGGCCAGTGAATACCCCCTATAAGCTTTCTAGGATTTCGCAAGTGCCCTTGTTTCTTTATCTTCCAATATTTGCCGTGCCCTGAAAAGACGGTGAACACAAACGAGGTTTAGAGTGTAAGGGTAGGTGAACTCCACAGCTGATTCCCAGGGATCGTTCATGTTCGGTGAGGCGGTCATTTACGCACCGACCAGCCTGTCCCACATAAGATCTACAACATTTCAGTGGGATGTTGCACACGAAGTTGACTTAACTGGAAACAAAGGGTTGCTTGTGTCGTTTTTGGCATACTGATTTTAAGGTTGTCAGATTTTTGAGCGAACTTTTGAGCAGATCTGGGCCCATTTCAGGGGATCCGAAAATACCACAAGGAACATCATATTGTATGTCTAAGATAAAAGGTACCCAAAACAATACTAGGCGCAAAACACACCAAAAACAAGCACTGGTAGTTCCATACATGCACAAAATTTCGTATAACTTAAAAAGAGGGGCCAATAAATAGGATATTTCTGTGATACTTCCGGCTCCCCCCCCCCCCCCCCCAAAAAAAAAAAATATATCGCAGATCTGCTTAAAAGTTTGCTCAAAATCTGACAACCGCATCAAAAGCAGTAAGCCAAAACCGCCACAAGCAACCTTATGTTTCCTGTTCAGTCGGTGTTGTGCACAACATCCCACTGACATGCGGTAGATCTTATGTTGGACAGACTGGTCGGTGCGTAAATGACCACCTCACCGAACATGAACGATCCCTGAAATCAAAAGCGGAGGTCACCTTCCTTTACAGTACACATCTTGTTTGTGTTTACCATCTTTTCAAGGCACGACGATAGATTCTTTCACAATTTCCGTGCCATCTAAGGGCTGATGTGTCAGTTTAAATTTGTGTATGCTAATGTCGGGTGAAATCTAGTACCTCTTAGTCAACGGCAGACGTACGAAAGTTGCGGTGTTTTTCACTGTACAGTTATTTCTCTATTTGTTTCAGTTTCAATGGTGTCAAGAAACTACCACTCTGTTTGAGGTGCTTAGTTCAATAAAGCTCTTGATGAAATTCTTTCCATTTGATTGTCATGAGTTGTCTGGGGTTTGCCAAAACTGAGCATTCCAAGGATATACATAACACCCTCAAAAGCGTGGCACATAGCAACTTATCACTCTCGTCATGGTGGCATCGGACATAATACAGCGAACTAACGTCTGCAATATTCAGGCGCACCTCCTCAAACTCTTGCTTCACCAGCCATCAAAAAGGCGCCATTAGCGTGTACACAGGATATACACCTAGACGAAGATATTTATCTAGCTAGGCAGGCTGAATTTCGGAAATAGTATATTATTGGAAGGTATAACGACTAAGACACTCGCGAAATCTTAGAAGCATATATTTTATCATTAGGTTGGGAGAGCACTGCATGCATTAGTCAGTTTTCAGTGGGGCTGTTGGATGAAGAAACCTTATTTGTGGGTAGGTTCTAGTGTAATAAATTTAATTTGTCGTTTGAACTTATGCCATTTATGACTTAGAGTTCTTGTGCCTACCCCACCTTTTAAGCTATGTGTTATCTAGCTTTAGCCGTGCCTGTGGTACACTCTCATTAAGAGAGGCTTTTCGGCGCTTTCATTTTTTTCTTTGTGTAATATATTTCAGTTGCGAGTCAGTGCTTGTATGTCCTGTATAATTCCTTTTCTTGATCATCGTCCTTTGTGCGCGGTTGTGCTCAACTTGTTGGTACTGCTTTATGTATAATGTATCCATACAATTATACAGTCAAGCTTACCTTAACAACCAGAATGTTCTAAAAACATCGTCCATGGTCAGTATCACCGTCTTGAAGTTTTGGCACGAAATGACGTCTTTCCGATTAACTGCACTATAAATACGGACCATGCGCCCATGTGCAGTTCGTGTCCAGCCCGACTTTTGACACGTTGGAATAATAAGCAGGAGGCATAGTCAAGCGTCCATCTAGGGAAACTATTGAGCTCACCGAGGTTTCCCTTCGCATCAACTGCTTCTCTCAGAAGCTGGTCAAAGAGGTAAAGCTTCACGCGCAAGGGCCAGTGCGACGCGGTCAAGCCGATGCGAGACGCGCCAGTTCAAAACGAGGCTTGACAAAAGCAGCGTGGCCGCTTTAACAATTAGGGATTCCGCCAGACGTCTATACTGCTATAGCACTCCATCGGGTCAAACAAGGGCCTATTCTACCATTGCCCTTTCTGTTCTTCTGTGCCCACCACCATTTTTTAGTTATCTCAAATTTTCGGGTGGGTGCTTGCTGGAGTACTGTATGGTACGTATCATTTCGTGTAGGTTACCGCAAAATGCTGCTGCACATCTTGTTCATGACTTCACCTGAATCAGTATCGTGGCTCTAACCTTTGATTCAACGTTTCCCCTCAGCAACAACCCAAGATATGTTTCTGGGCCCAATGAAGACAAGTGGAGAGCGAAGTGAGACAAGAAAGGCGCTGCATCCCGTTCAACACTTCTTTTCTGGTGCAGGGACAGCATGGAGGACATGACAGAGCACTTTCAGTGGAGCCCAACATGTTTATCTACGTGCTCCGAAAAGAGGGGATCCAAGTGGCGCACAAGCCAGTTTCAACATTAGGACGGCTCATGCCAAGGCTGAAAGATCGCCTCCCAAAGAGAAAGCACAAGGCGTGGTCTATAAGATACCGTGCGCAGAGTGCCCCGCCGCCTACATCGGTGAAACCAAATCTTTTCCCGAACGCATGCGCCAGCACAAGAACGATGTGCGCAATTTCGATCGCGAGCGTAGCGCCGTCGCGGAACATTGCGAGGTATTTGATCATCGGATCGACTTCGGGAACGCGCACGTGATAGACACGGAGCCACATATTCGAAAACGCCTGTTCTTGGAGTCGTGGCATATCCAGAACACACCGGGGAACCTTAACAGGTCCCTTGGTGCCCTACCATCTGCTTACGTCCATGGCCTGCGGCACGTTCACAAAACATCAACTCGGTAGAAGAGGAAGGAGAGGTCGAAGCTCGCGCTGTTCCATTCCATTTTAGTCACCCCTGAAGAAGGAGTCAAGTCGACCCCGAAACGTTGGGAACTGTTTGTTTCTAAACTTTTGGTTTGAGTTTTCTTTATTTCATATTGTTCCCCAAACCAGACAGATTTCTGTCGAAGATGTTTACTTTCATGTTTATCTACGCTTCTCTTGAAGCGTCAGAGAAAACTGAATTGGACACCTAAAATTTAAAACAAAAGCCTAGCAGTGCCTTTTGTTTATATTTCATTCGCACTGAAAAATCCCCACGGATAGCGAGCTGATGCTAGCTAGTCGCAACTCCAGCGCGCCGCTCGCCCTCCCGCGGACGAACGGAGAACCAGAGGAACGGGGACGGCAGCGGCGGCGGCGGCGCGGAAACGGTAGCAGGGACTGTCGGCCTTGATGCGTGAAGTTGTTTTAACGAAAAAAGTGAGCGCGTTAAAAAGGAATTATTGTGCTTCGCCTTGCAACAGCCTTGCACGAAGGACCGGGATGTCTAATTTCATTAGGGACTTTTCGTGTATCGCATACGCTGCGGATTTCTGGTCTTGTGCATGGCTGCCAGCTCAATCTGTGCTCAACGTGACGGAAAATGTTCCCGCTAATAATGAAGAACTCTATAGTACGGTCGACGGAAAGTCTATTCTTTGCCATAAGTAGGAGAAAACTCGTCACGCAACGGTATGTCGAGCAATACAAATCGGGAATTGGTTCGCGTTTTAAGGCCGTTAGAAGGAACATGACCATTTATTCCAAGCACTTTAAAAAGGCAGAATACCCGTACTTGCTTTCAGGTAATTACAAAGCAAATAAAGAAATGCTCGAAGCATTTTAAGCGCGTCTGTGTTAGCCAGCCGTTCGTGACGAGAGCTTAGAACGCGCCGTTTTGGCCAGAGGGACCGCAATGTTGAAAATAACACGGTAAAAAAAAATGTACGGTATATTAAAATATTTATTTTTGATAAAGCAATAAATAAAACCTTTAAACACGAAGATTATGTTACTAGGCAATTTTTGCATAGCATACGACACCCCTAAACTTCGGTTGGACGCACAGCGCACTGACGTTCAACCGTCGCTATTAACTTTCACGAGCTGCTTGATAGCCGAGGTGTGCAACTTATTAAAATAACTAAAGTAAATGTAAATGACTAAAAAAAAAGTAATCGTTTTTTTTTTGGTTTTACTGCAAAACCTCGGTGGTTTTTTTTTTGTTTTTTTTTACGGTACTCTTTGATGCGTACTTCAGCTGTTTATTGTCTTATATTGCGCCGTCATCAAGCATCTAGTAAACGTTGGGGCCGTCAGTTCGACGTAAGTGGGCTGCACGGCAAACTGAAGTTTTGCAGTGTCGTATATGTGACAAGGGGTGTAAAAACTACATTTGTTTTTCTTTTTTTTTTAGAGATGAGCCCGGCAACGCTCTTGGCGCGCACTGAAAATTGTGTTTCAAAGGCGCAGCGCGAGCTTGCGGTTGTAATGCTACACCGCTCGATAGCCTGCGGTAACAAACTTTCTATCAATAACCATAGAGCAGTTTGATCACGTGTTACAATACACTAAAACCGAGACGGTGAGCAGCGAGTTGTGAGGCTGTGACGAGAAGACACCAATACTGTGAGCGCTGCTCTTCCGAAGCTTGACGGTCACCGTTCGCGGCTCACTTCTTAGAGCACTAATGGCCAGGCAATGGGCAAACACGATATCTTCATCACCCTCAAAAATATTCTACCACAAACAGTGACGTTGTCGGTGCCTAAAACGCGCTCGCTCACCACAAAGCTTCGCAATTTGAAGGTTTCTGCAACTTTTAAACATCAGCATGCTCGTTTTCCTAACTTGCGTTAGCACCTTCGTCACCTGCAATATGATCCCTCCCTAACCGCTTCGAATTTGTAGGCAAATAAACCATTTCTAGCGCGCTGAACAGCGTCAGCGAGCAGGCGCACGGGATATCATCCTGGAGAATCTATCCCCGTCTCTTCCGCCATCTTGGAACTACCGCCCCGCCACCTATAGGGCGTTGGAGTTGCGAATGGTCAGATACAAGTTACAACATAAGAAATACAGCCCGAGGGGGAAAAGGCCGGAAACCAGGAAGGCTGAAGTGAAGAGGAGCAACCCTCTTTCCACAATCGCCTTTCTCGTGCGCGCCCCTTTCCCCCTTGCATTCTCTTTCTTATCTTGTATTGGAGCAAGCGTGCCGCCGGGTATGGTCGGCTTTCACCGGCTGAGGCTTGATGACGTCTGGGATTTGCTGGCTAAAGCTGGCTTGCTCAATGGTATCGCCGGCTACGTTTGCCTTTCCCTACTAACTATACCGCTGGAAGTCCCCTATAATCTGCTGGCTAACGCCGGCTTGCTCAAGGGTATCATCGGCTATGGTCGGCTTGAGAAATCGGCTAAGACCGGTTTGCTTTGGCATATGTGGATAATTATGCTGCTATTCGTCAGGTCACCCGGTGACAGCGAGTAATCGGCAACGACGGTAGATGACGACAACGGCCATTGTCGGAATTTTTGACCGGACCATTACCGCGACGGGCTGCAGTTTAGAATAAAGGACCGGTAAATATTGACCGCCAAGCCGACGATGGCCGTTGGTGTGCCATTACTGGAGGGCGGCTTGGGCTGTTACTTGATGGACTGTTGATTTGATGAGAATAACATTATTATTATTAGAATGATGATGATGACGATGATGAACAACAAGAGCGGCCGTTTCATCTTGACTGCTCATCAAACGTCCACTGGCAATCACTATATATTGACCGCTCACTATCATATGACTATATCTCAAGACATATATGCATCCAGTGAGCCGTCTGTGACTCAAGCAAACCCCTAACTTCATCACGAGCAGAAGGCACGCTCGAAATCCGTTCACTGCGCCTTGATCGGACGTCGGCTCCTCCGGTAAGCCTGCTCCGCCGCTCGCTATGAAACCTCCCGGTGACTGTTCGGTGTGCTTTGAAACCTGTCCTATCTGACGGCAAATCCATGACGTGTGGAGCCTGCAAGAGCCTTCAGCATTTGGGGTGTTGTGCTTTGAAACCTGTCCTATCTTGACGGCAAATCCATGACGTGTGGAGCCTGCAAGAGCCTTTAGCATTTGGGGTGTTGTGCCGGGATAAAAGAATCAACGTACGTCACGATGTGCCAAGTGAAGAGAGCGAAGTTGCGCTGCCGGTCTTGCCGTTCAGCCGACTCCAATTCGATGCAGGGAGGCGTGTCCGAGGAACCCCCGGGCATTTGTGCATCCGAGGAACTTCTTGGTGTGGTCAATACTCAGTTGAACTTGTTGGTCTCTCTAAACGCGAACGTCGACACTCTGCTCACACTCCCTGCCAAGGTGGATGAGCGCTGCTCACTTTAAAACCGGCAGCTCAATGCCTGCACAAAACAACCAAGACACTTCAAAATCTATTGATGGTTTTTCGTTGAACTATGACTTTGTGCTTGCTAAAACAACCGAAAACAAAAACAAAAACAAAAACACTGCAGCACTGCAGGTCCGGTTGGCTGAGGTGTGCAGTGTGCAGTGTTATGAACGAACAATCGCATACTTTCAAGCGACTACAGGGAGACTTGAATTACTTGGAGCAGCGGAGTCACTCGACGGACTTAGAAATCCACGAACTGCCACGAGACAAGGATGAAAACTTGGAAGGAATCATCGCCGATCTTGAAGTCAAACTAGATTCGCGTCTACTCCAAGTAGGATACGTCCTTGCATATCCACCGGCTTACCGTGAAGCCCGGCCCCGCGTCCCCAGTTTTGATAAGGTTTGCGTCAGTGAAGGTGTGCGAGGCATGGATGAGCCGTCGCGTACGACTGAGCTCCCTTCATGATTCAGGCGAACTGCCGAAAATTTACTTCAACGAAAACTTGACTCGAGCAAACAGGGGATTATTATGGATGGCCAGGTCAAAAGCGAAGGAAGTGCGCTTCAAATGTGTCTGGGTAAAGGAAGGGAAAACTTTTGCGAAAAAAGCACGAGGCTCGGTGTTAGAGTAAACATAGTCAACGACCTTGAGAATATAAAATAGTATAATGTGGACAAATTTTCAAGAATGTGGAAATTTCAAGGTTCTCATACAGAGCCTCAGTATAAAGAGCCAACTTTTCTTTGTTTTACACGTGCATATTAGGAGCATAATAAAATATATGAGCGTCTTCAACCCCCTAATTAAGGACCTGACAGCAAACACGGACATTTTGTACCTACCGAAACTAATCTATCTGAGGATTGGTGAGATCTGTTTAAATTAGCTGGTTATAATTCCTTCTGATTCTCGAGGTGAAATTTGGGGAGTGGGGGAATCGCGGTTTTCATTAGGGACAGACAGTTGTTTTTAAAACTCGACATCTCTGTTTCCCACGCAGAAACGATTGCGCTGAAAATAGAAAATTATAATTTTATTATTTTTATGTTCGCTTGGTATAGACCGTTTTATCGTGGGTAGCGCCATTTTGAGAGCGAGAGAGAAAAGGGGAAAGGGCTACCGGCGCTTTCCTCCTTTCTGGCTGTGTAGAAAGAGTGAAAGTCCCGGATGAGAGGCTTGGCCGGTGTTGGGTGTCTGCCGGGCCCCAACTTCGTTCGCGCTTTCTTTTCTGTTTTAAACTCGCAAACTTAATTAGAGCCGTGGTCTTTGATGGTGAGAGTTCCCCGGTCATCGGGACACCATTGCTCGGTGATAGGGTGCACGAATAAGGACAGAAAGCGCCGAATACTGTCCGAGGACCTATGTAGCTTGCATGGAATCCGGCAAGGCGAGTGCGGCTGCAATGTTTCTAAGCTCCATCGCAATTTCCGTGTGACTGGAAATGATGAACCATTCATCAATTTTTGCTTGCAATGGGCCTGTTTCAACGTAGCCGTTTAGTAGTAATCAACAAGCGATACACGAAACGGGAACCTCAATTAACTTTTGTAAACACCCGGCGCTGCTACAGATCGTTTTGCCGCGCTGCTTTTATCTTGCGTGTCCGTATTCCTATATTTCCTTGTGGATGAACGACGAAGACGTTCTAGATGTACTTATATCGAACCGCCGAAAGCCTCAAGGCAGCCACGAATTATTTTACTATTTGATGCAATATTTTGAATACCAACCTCCAATTTCTATCGCTGACACGTTCGCTGCCGCTGTTCTCCCCGTCGCCGCACTGGCGGATGCCATGACTCGAACAAAGAAACGTGCCCACTGGGCTCGAAAACGCAGATCGCAACACACGAGACGTACCCTGCAGCGACTATCCAGCGCTTCAAAGCGCCCAATCAACGGAAACAACCCACCAGCGGCACTCCAAGGAGCGCTTTTGCCGGCTCTCTGGTATCGCGCAGGAGATCGCGATTCAGGAAAACCGATAGAACTACCTTTTCAACAATTTATTGCCTCACCCGGCGGCGGAAATGAGCCTTCAACTAAGTGTTGTAGATGATAAAATTGAGTCAGTCACCACTGCAAATTATTGATATTAAGATAAATTCAGTTACAAAATTTTACAAGCTGAAACAGCAATTATCACGAGAAAACTGGCACGCACCTTGCGAGCGTACCTCATGTTCATCGGCGGTACAGCATTCGGTGCGCGCTTTATTCACAAAATGTTCCGAGCACAGTCGAGAGGATGGCGTTGAGGAAACGCTTTTCGGTTTACGGACGAAATCCACTGCCGCCGAGACCGGGGTCATGTGGAAAGCGATGGACCTTAAAGACATTGCAGCCGCTCTCGCCTTGCCGGATTCCGTGCAAGCTACGTAGGTCCTCGGACAGTGTTCGACGCTTTCTGTCGTTATTCGTGCACCCTACGACCGAGCAATGGTGTCCCGATGACCGGGGAACTGTTGCCATCGAAGCCCGTGGCTCTAATTAAGTTTGCGAGTTTAATACAGAAAAGAAAGCGCGAACGAAGTTGGGGCACAGCAGACACCCAACACCGGCCAAGCCTCTCATCCGGGACTTTCACTCTTTCTACACAATCAGAAAGGAGGAAAGCGCCGGTAGCCCTTTCCCTTTTCTCTCTCGCCCTCTTTCAGTAAAACGGTCTATAGGCCTCCTTCGCAAAGTGTTAATAGTTTTCTAGAATAATGAAAAGAAACACGCAATAGAGTGCGTAACACGGGTTTATATTGCTTGATTGGGGATATCAATATCGATGTAGCGAAACAATATCGATCCGACGTGATTGATTATCTGAACATACTTGCAAATGAGGGAAGGGTATTAAAGCATGTCACTGCTCCTACAAGATATAATAGCAAGTAAACTAGTCACATCCTGCATCGATCAATGTGTTCAAATCATACTAAGATTATCAATATTCACCAAATTGATAACTACCGTTTAACTATGGTGTATGAATATGTGGCAAACGGACGTTCTATTATACTTCTTAAGCGGGTTCATTTAATTGAAAAAAGTGATTATTACTCATCGAGAAATCACCAGCCTTGGCAAATTCCAAAATGTAGAACCAGCTATGGAAAAAAAAAGTTATTATTTACCATCTATACTGAACGACTATTTTGTTAAATGCATAAATATTGTAAAATTATCCCATAGCCAAATAATCAATTTGTTGACTTTATTTTCCTCTTTGTTTGACCACAGTATAATATGTACTTGGTCGTAGCTGCTGAGTAGGGGGGGGGGGCTGGCGAACCCTCGTCAAGATGCACTTCTGCAGCTTTTTCTCCGGCCTTCCATTCACCACTTGTATTTGTGGTGAAAAAAAGTTCGTATCGTATTCGTATCGTATCGTTCAGGCAGAGAATACCGTTACAATCTCATCGGTTATCACGCAAATATTTCTATATAATTATTTTGTAGGATGCCAGTTTGTAATCCCTAAGGAAACCAAGCCTGAAGCCCAAACAAAGCAAATATAAGTTATCGATGAGTGATGTAAAAGTATATCACCTCATTTCAACATTTGATTGGATCTCGTTTCGTGAGTCTACATCGAAATCTAACGTCTACACGGAGTTCATACAGATCATTAAATCTTTCACCGACAAATGTAAACCAGCAGTAAAAACCCGGTGGCAGGATCATACATGGCTAAACACAGAGGTATTTACCGCCATATAAGCAAACGAACTCGCTTGAGCACGGAGTCGGCGAGCACCAGAAAACAATAAACTTCGTTCCGAATTTATAATCGCAAGGAATAGAGTTAATGCTATACTCCGATCGGCGAAAAGAAAACACTTCAAGGACATGTTTGAGAACGCGCGATTTCGCGCTTCTGGGACAACGACACTCGTCAACATTTGTCGTGGGCATCAACGAAAGCCTTTTGTAGCTGACGTTGTAAAACGCAATTTCGGTTACAAATTGACAGAAATCCTTGACGATTCAATTCCTACTTTGAGGGATACACTCGTATTCCAGAAAGAAGTGGTGTTTCGGAAGCAGTAAGCAAGATGAACGGAACCTCAACTTTTCTTTATCCTACAAGCTTGGACGATTTACGCTCCACTTTGATCAGCATTAAGCCTTCTAGGTCTCCAGGTGTGGATGGTTTAACCTTTGGATATCTTCAAAGAAACTTAAGATATCTGCAAGATTTATTTCTTTTCATGTTGGACGGATTTATCGAATCGGGCGTGGTCCCTAACGGGCTTAAAACTGCTATAGTGCGGCTGATCTTCAAAGGCGGGGATCCTTGAAAGGTAGAAAAGTACCGCCGGATTTCGATTTGGCCCGTGCTAGAGCATTTTGTTGAGAAACAGATTTTTTACATATTGACCAGTTTCATAAATTGATGTTCACTGTTTTCATCTAGGCAGTAGGGATTTATATCTGGAAGTGGTGCGCAGCAGCTTTTAGAGGATGTAGCGGAGGAAATTTACTCTGCTCTGAGGGCAACTTCTTTTCTTGTGCCGTTTTTTATAGATGTCAGCAATGCCTTCGATATGGTAAATCCCGAGATTTTGTTGGAGAAGCTTTGGAGGTTTGGTTTCCGTCGGCCTTTTCACTCTCCCTTTGCAAACTGTTAGAAAGTTGGGCCCAGGTGATTTCTAGGGGTAAAGTTAATAGGGATAGCACCGTCCCACAGGGGTTGGTGTTATCCCCATTACTTTTATTATTTATGTGAATAACTTAGAAAGAATCTGTTATTTCTGTATGTAATATTTTTCTGTATGCCGACGACACCTTGCTTGTTAAGCGACATCTAATATTTAAAGAGGCTGTATACGCTCTACAGTAAAATGTGCTGAAAGTTATGGATTGGTATGCGGCCAACTGTATTAGAGTTAATCCTTGAAAACTAAACTCATCTGTTTCCGCAATCCATTGAAACCTGGAATTTCTAATAATACCTTACTTCGACACAATTCTGGTTGTAAACCCTGTTGTTGTAATCCTGTTTCCTGGGTAGACTAAACGATATATATATATATATATATATATATATATATATATATATATATATATATATATATATATATATATATATATATATATATGAATTATTTTTGAATATATTATGTCGTACAACAAACAGATGTCTCATGTGTGTAGTGTGCTAAGAGTTGCATGTATGTTGTATAATATGAGTGTTTGTTACTTTTAAAGTTAGAAGAACGATTGCCCACGCTCTTGCGTACAGTGTGTTACGATATGGGCTGACGCTTCGTGTCCATTGCACAACATCTTGGCACTACAATGCGCATTTCACAAGCAGCTGTTGCGAGGCCAAAATCGCTGCCAGCAGCGGCACCGCGGTACAAATCGAAAGGTTTCTTTTCACGTGCGTCGTCCGTGGGAGTTTTTCGCAGCTGCGACGCCCAACGTTGCTTGTAGCCAGCGGACGAGCACAATGCGTTTTAGCGGTCTCGAATAGCAATCTGAATGCCTTAGGTATCAGTTTCCTCTGTAATTTTACTATATTGAAAAAAACAAAAAACATCTATAACGGTCGCTTCGTTCTCTTCTGTACTTTTTCCTTTCTACTACCTCTTTTTCCTAAAGATTGAATCGATGAGTCTCGTGTCACCCGCGCTTGTGTGTGGTCGTTACATTCCGGCCATCTAGACACCACACCAACATGGAGAGGTTCTGATACAAAAGGGAACCTAAACTTTTCAAGCACAGTTCCACGGCCAGCTGTACCGGTACAATGGGGGCAGGGGAGGAGAGGAGGGTGGGGGGCGCGAAGTCGCTGCATCTGAAAGGCGCATAAGATTGATAGTATTTTGAAAACTTCTTTGCGAAGTGTGGCGTACAACTCTAGTTTCTCAGTCATTGAATATTTTTTTAGAGATTTGCAGATGCCAAGATTACGTATACTTTGTATACTAAAACAGTTTGTAGAGTCGCAGCTCTTAACAACTGCCTTACTAAAAAGAAATCCTTCGCGCTCTGAATTAAAACAATGGGCGCGCCACTGAACCGAGCACAGCGAGCGCGAGTTGCTCGTGCAGACTCTCGCTCTGGCTCGCTCAGTGGATCTCGGGAGCCGGTGCGACAACAATAAAAAGAAGAAGAGATGCCTTTCGCCTAAGCTCCGGGCCGGACGTCTCAAATTCTTTTCCGGCAACTTCGAACACCGCCGACAAATTGGTGACCCGGACGTCCGACCAACATGGACCGGAACACAGGCAGCTCTTCCAGCGGCGATGGAACCTTTTCCGCCACCCAGCTCCGCCTTCCAGCTTTTTGGGCGAAGAATTCTCGGGCCTGGTTTTCGCAAGTGGAAGCCCAGTTCCACTTGCGCCGCATAACCACACAGGAATCCCGCTACTATCATGTGGTTTCTGCCCTACCCTCCGAAGTGGCCGATGAGCTGGATGACGTCCTGGCGCTTCCTCCTCCGGAGAACGCCTATGACCACATCAAGGAAACCATCCTCGCCAGGAAGACAGCATCCGAGGCATCGCGGATACAACAGCTCCTGACCACCGAGGAACTGGGCGACCGGCGACCCTCCCAGTTGCTTCACCGCATGCGCCAACTTCTAGGTGAGCAAGCTCCCGATCAGAACCTCCCAATTCTACGGGAACTGTTCCTTCAACGCTTGCCTCAAGGGATCCGCATGACCCTTGCACCAGCTACGGACCTACCACTAGATCGCCTCGCCGAGATGGCGGACCGCGTTGCCGAATATGCTGCGCCAACCTTGTCAAGCGTTGCGGACAACGACCACCAGTGCTGCTCCATCCGAGCCCTTGAGGCCCGCGTCGACGCGCTAACAACCGCCATCGCAGAACTCAGCACAACGCGTAGACACCCACATCGTCCGCCACGTCGTAGTCCGTCTCGACGCCGCAGTTCTTCTCGACGACGCGATTCTTCGCAACAACGCGCTAGCGATTCCTGCTGGTACCACCAGAAATTTGGCAACCGAGCTTTGAAGTGCCAACAGCCATGCAATTGGCAGGGAAACGCCCCGGCCAGTCACTAGAGGCGGCGAGTGACGCTGGCCCAACAGCAAGCCGTCTCTTTTTCATTACCGAGAAAATCTCTGGAATACGCTTGCTAGTTGACACTGGAGCGGAAATGTCCATCCTTCCGCCAACGCCAGCTCAAAGACGACACCCATTACCCGGCCGCCATCTAGTTGCAGCAAATGGCTCAAACATCCCTACCTACGGAATGCGCTCTGTGACCTTGGACTTGGGGCTACGCAGAATTTTTCGGTGGATCTTCACCATCGCCGACGTTACGTACCCCCTCCTAGGTTCAGACTTCTTGTCGCACTTCGACCTAGACGTCAGCGTGCACCACCGATGTCTCATTGACAACAAGACTCGTCTCGTTGTAAATGGCGTAGCCACAAACCAGATGTCCCTTGGCATCAGAAACATCCTCCCAGCTTCAGGGTTCGCAGACATCCTCGGCGCATTCCCGGAAATTACAAAGACCTCCAACATGGCAAAGCCACCGCCACATGGGGTGACACACCACATCATCACCTCTGGCCCGCCTATCCTTTGCACGCCCTCGACGCCTATCTGGCGAACGCCTCAGGATAGCCCGCCAAGAATTCGAGCATATGCTCGAGTTAGGCATCATCCGGCCATCCAACAGCGCTTGGGCAACGCCTCTACACATGGTGCCCAAGAAAGATCCGGGCGACTGGAGACCCTGCGGGGATTACCGGGCACTCAACTCACAAACCCAACCTGACCGGTACCCACTACCCCATATCCATGACTTTACTGAACATCTTGCTGGAACGTCCATCTACAGCAAGATCGATTTAGTCAAGGCGTACCATCACATTCCAATCCAGCCGGAGGACATCCCGAAGACGGCCATCACTACTCCTTTCGGCCTATTCGAGTACATCCGAATGCCTTTTGGATTGCGAAATTCCGCCCAGACATTTCAAAGATTCATCCACGAAGTTCTATCTGGGTTACCTTTCGTTGTTGCTTACGTGGATGACCTGTTGGTGGCGAGCAAGTCACACGAAGAACACAGCACACACCTGCGCTTGCTCTTCGAACGACTCCGCGACTACGGTCTCACCATTAATGTGACGAAGTGCGTTTTTGGCGTGACATCCTTAGATTTTCTGGGGCACCGCATCACAACCGCGGGCATCGAACCCCTTCATTCCAAGGTGCAAGTCATTCGAGACTACCCGCAACCGCAATCTCTACGCAAGCTGCGGGAGTTCCTAGGGCTCATCAACTTTCACAGGCGCTTCATTCCACACTGCGCACAAACCATCAAGCCCCTTACCGACTTGCTCCGCGGCCCCAAGAAATCTTCGACGCCAATACCATGGACGCCAGATGCAGAGGTTGCCTTCACCACGGTCAAGAATGCCCTGGCCGAGGCCACACTCCTTGTGCACCCCATGCCAGACGCTCCAACGCGTGTCATGGTCGACGCGTCCGATGTCGCTGTAGGAGCAGTGCTTCAGCAATACGGCGAAAATCAGTGGCTTCCACTGGGTTTCTTTTCACAAAAACTCAACCCAGCCGAAACACGGTATAGCACGTTTGGACGTGAGCTATTCGCAATCTACGCGACCATCCGCCACTTCCGGTACTTCTTAGAAGGCCGAGCTTTCCACGTGCTCACCGACCACAAGCCACTGATCTACGCATTCGTCGGCAATCACCACTCCTACTCCACCAGAGAAGTTCGTCACCTGGCCTACATATCGGAATTCACTACCGATCTCCGCCATGTCGCTGGAGCGCAAAACATGCCAGCAGATGCACTTTCCCGCATTGACGCCATCTCCTCATCTCCTGTTGTCAATTTCCCGGAATTGGCCTTGGCACAACAGGAAGACACCGAGCTACAAGATCTACGGGTATCCTCCACATCCCTTCAACTACAGCCCGTCAGATTACCACTGGCCACCTGCGAGATCATCTGCGATGTATCTACCTCCACACCACGACCCTACATTCCAGAAAAATTTCGGCAAGCCATCTTCCACACCATCCATGACCTAAATCATCCGGGTATCCGTGCTACGCAGCGTCTCGTTACGTCACGGTATGTCTGGCCCCGAATGAACTCTGACATCCGTCTGTGGACGAAAACATGCAACAAATGCCAACGCTCTAAAGTGTTTCGCCACACAAAAACACCAACGCACGCATTTCGCCCACCGGACGCCAGATTCGACCATGTGCACATTGACATAGTTGGCCCCTACCATCATCAAACGGATTTCGATACATACTCACATGTGTGGACAGATTCACACGATGGCCAGAGGCCGTTCCGCTTACCGACATCACAGCGGAAACAGTCGCTCACGCCTTCATCTCCATCTGGATCGCGCGTTTCGGCTGTCCGTCGACCATCACAACCGACCGCGGCCGACAGTTCCAATGCGCCTTCTTCACAGCCCTCACCAAGATATTGGGTGTCCGACACGTGCACACGACAGCCTATCATCCCGCTGCCAATGGCATGGTTGAAAGGCTGCATCGACAGCTCAAAGCAGCGCTGATGACAAAAGAAGATCGAACCCATTGGGTTAATCACCTTCCTCTTGTCCTTCTTGGAATTCGTGCCACTTTCAAAGCCGACATCGACTGCACCTCAGCTGAACTCGTTTATGGAACCACACTTCGATTACCTGGAGAATTTCTAACCTGCATACCCTCTGAACCAACGGACATCCCATCATACCTTCAGGACATGAAAACATTTTTCAATTCCCTGCGTCCAGTCTCACCTAGGCACTCAAACTCTCGGCACATATTTATTAGTGACGACCTCAATACATGCAAACATGTATTCGTAAGAAGAGACGCAGTACGACCACCTCTCACGCCACCGTATGATGGTCCATTTGAGGTACTTTCGCGAACGGACAAGACCTGCACCATCGACATCAACGGGCGCCACGATGTCGTCACGCTGGACAGAGTTAAACCAGCATACTTGGCCTCTACCGTGACAGCCCCCGTCATTATGCCCGTTCCACCACCTAGTCCACCAAACACCACCACCACCTCCCGTCATCCACCCCCGCCGAACAAAATCGTTACGTGGAGCTCAACAAAACTTTCTGCTCCACGCAACTAGGGGGGATTCTGTAGAGTCGCAGCTCTTAATACCTGCCTCACTCAAAAAAGAAATCCTTCGCGCTCTAAATTAAAACAATGAGCGCGCCACAGAACCGAGCACAGCGAGCGCGAGTTGCTCGTGCAGACTCTCGCTCTGGCTCGCTCTAGTGGATCTCGGGAGCCGGTGCGACAACAATAAAAAGAAGAAGAGATGCCTTTCGCCTAAGCTCCGGGCCGGACGTCTCAAATTCTTTTCCGGCAACTTCGAACACCGCCGAGAAGTTGTTCTACGTCACACTTGGACTGAAAATTTTAAGACGCTTCATAAACCATCGCGCCTCCTCAGATCGTCTCATCGGTATGATGTACAAATATGTGTCACTAGATCTGGAAAAATGATGGGGTTGTTTTACGTCTCAGATATTTTTGACACTCCTTCTTGAAGACATTTTCAGCATTACTGGTAAAGGACAGTTGAAAAAGTGGCTTCGTCATTATGCTTGTGAAAGCTCATTATTGTGCTGTTGTCGTTTTGATTTGAATTGGGAGGTTGGTTCGCCGAAGCTTATGATCGCGTGTTTGCTTCTAGGTATGTTTTTTTTTCTCGCTTATGCGTGCTTGCTTCTGATTTGACTTGGGAGGCTGGAGCCTGGTAGTCGAATCTCGTATACGTGTTTGTTTATTTATATATAAATTTTTTTTGCCTATACGAACCTGCTGGGTCCAGTCCTACAAGCCATTGTCGGGTTAGAAGGATCCGTCATTTGACACACCTAAAGCGTTGTGTGAATAAAATATTATTATTATTATTATTATTATTATTATTATTATTATTATTATTATTATTATTATTATTATTATTATTATTACTATTAATATTATTATTATTATATAAACCCTTCGGCGTCTCGTCAGCGTTGAGCGTGCACGTTGTTGCAAGGCATGGCAGGGCGCCTCAAAGAGGCGCCATTCCGCAAATAGGTCCCATTTCTTGTCACCCGTGCCAAGGCGTAAGATAGTCGAGTGGGACGTACCGTAGTGCGGAATCGATTAATTAAAGAGGTGGTCATATTTACAAAACGGTAGTAATTACGCGTTTTAATAAAATCGTTTTGGCTTCCTTCCTGACACTATAAAAGATTCCTTTGTTTTTAACGTATAAAGGGTGTGGCCCCTTTCAAGAATCGTTCCTGTTTTGCGGAGTACAAGTTATCCGCTTCCTGCGCAGAAGTTGCAGTGGCATGGGAACGCCGAGCTCTGATTGGCTCGAATTGGAAGGATGGTGGGCAGACCTCAATGGTAGCTTCCTTGAGGTCCACCCACAATCCTTCCAATAAGGACCGAGAAGAGCCGATAATCCAGTCAGTAAAATCGCTGATGTCGGAAGAAAAAAAAACGAAACCGAGCGCTTTAAGCTCTCCACAAACCATTTCAGGTGACATCGAAGTAGCGATGATGGAGTATAATTAGACTCAAAATACAAGGAGGCTTTAAAAGAACGCTCATGAAAAATGAAAGGTAGGCATATTACGCTTCATAAATATAAAAAAAATCAATATAAGGTTTATGTGGAAATTACATTCCTAAAACATTAACATATATTTGTTTACATAAATACAAAGCATGTTACATAACTGAATGGAGATCAAGTTTGTACCTTGTGAACGTTACTAAATAGTTTCCAGAAAAAGCAATTAAAGATAACATATTTCCCCTTAATACACCAAAATCGCAAAAAAAAAAAGAAAGGAAAAGGAAATAACAGGTTAGTCTGGCTAGCAGTTTTGAAAATCAAGTCAGCTTATGGTAAATTCAACAAACCGCGTGCACATATTGAGGGTCCCACAAAATCGAAGATGGAATATTGAATATCTCAAGAGATATCCATAAAGAGAGCAAAATTCTTATGACACGGGAAGAGGTATCACAAGGTCTTCCATGAGACCGCGATCGATTTCTACTGGAAATAAATGAAGCGAAGACTGAGGTACAAAGAAAAAAAAAGCACATGATGGTCACAAACACCGCTGCCTGTATATTGCCTCGCTTTCACTTTAAAGAGAGAAAAATAAGCCGTTGGCCTCAGTGTTTAACATTTCTTTACTCAGGTTGCCACTTCACACGCACAATAATACAGATCTCTGTTACTGTTGGGTGTGAACTGACAAAAATAAACCAATGGTTATTGCTCCGAATGCATCATGATGCAATCTACCCTGTGGGGATTTCCGTATCTTTGGAGTGCGATAACATATGGTCTTGACTAATTCGTCATTCTAATGTGGTCGTTCTCCGCGGCCTAGAGAGAGACACGGGCCTATAGGGGAATGTCAACGTTCTTCCACAAGTTCGCCGCACCGCTACCAGCAGTCTTAGATGCAAATTTCTTCTTGAGACGTTCCGCCTGGTCAACCGAGAGGTGGTTCCTCAATCTCCAACCGCTCCTTTCCTCACAAAGCCACTGGCTTCTGGCTGTTTCTCATGCAGGTCTTCGCCGAGTTTTACAACTGTATTGCGCATATAATTTTTTTCGTCCCTCTGGAACGCCTTGAACATTCCATTCATGCGTTCCTGCATCGTTTTCACGCTCGTCGCGAGCAGTAACCTGTCCAGGCGTCCTTTTTCTCCCGCAGTCTTCTACCGTGCTCTTCGCCCAGGAAATCAGCTATCGTCAGAACTCCCGTGGCAACGTCCTTTCGAAGATTTTCGTAAGTCACAAAGAGCACATTTTTGTTATTTCGGTGCTCGTAGCCGGAGAGAAGGTGATCAAAATAGTCACCGAAATCTACCTTTCCGGTCATGAACATTTCGAAAAACTCGTCGAAAGTTCTGTCTTCAAACTTGTATCTGGGAAAGCTCTTGCAGTGGTAGAAAAAGGACACGCAGCAGTCGAACGGGTTCCTGCAGATGTAGATGTACCTCGCGACCTCCGAGACCGCTTTGATGTAAAAAGGCAGGTGGGATCTGATGACTCCGGGCCTGGGCATTTCTCTAACAGACTCCGCGCCCTGGAACTCCAGCAAGGGCAGTTCTCTAGACCAGTCCGCAAAGCTGGTCGGAGGTGGGCGATCGTTGAGGATATTGTAGAGGATGTTCATCAGCCACGTTGATCCGCATTTCGGGTAGCTTACGAGGAAGACGTCTTCAGCTGTCGGCTCGTGAGGCTAGCGCCGAACGAACATGGTGTTCGTCGTCTAGTGGTCTGCAAACGAGGACACCTTCAATGTCTCTGTAAACCTCTTCTGCCATGGCGTGTCCTGCAACAGACAACATATAGGTTGCGACTTTAACTAGTGACAGCATAAGAAAAGCATGGCGTGGCGAATCCTGTACATTTTATTTTCGCTCCGCATGTCCAACTAAGTTGCGACATCAGTTGATAAGAACGCTGAAGAAAGGACCACGGAGCAGGAGCTTGATCATAATGGGCCGCACCCTGCGTTTCTTAAGCAGTCGCGGATTATGACAATCTTAGAAGCTCCCGCCTGTCTTTGCCTCACGAAACGGAATCCGAAATTGGTGCTTTTCTTGAATCAGTCTAACCAATTAACGGTCGTACACTGCAGTGTCTGTGGTAGCAAAGGTGTTCACACTTTTGTCACTGAGACTGCACGTCATTGGAGCCTAACACCGATATTCTTTATCACTCAGCGAAACTTATATAAAATGTCATTGGTGTTGCAGGAATGTATCTGCGATGCGATTTGTACTATAGTCGCCGACAATTTAAGGAACTCCGGGAGTGGCACCTATTACCTTCACCAAACTTGTCAAAGTAAAAATATATGCAATTTTAACAAGTTTACTGAACGTGGTCCTGCGCTGCTCATGTCGTTGTTTTTACTGGTTACACGGTGCGTTAGAAAGTGTCTTGCGTTTTCTTTGTGTTCATACAGCAGCTTGGTCTAGTTGCTTTTCCATCTTACAACTACACGGCGTTTATGAGCTGGCAAGTCGTTAGTATTCATCTCTACCGTTACCGCGGTTGTTTAGCTTTGTTTTGTATTCGCCTGTATACATTTACTGCACTGGCTTTGTTTTTTGCTCACTATATACGATGCGTTGAATCCTGTTTTGTATCAATGTGTGTCCTTACGCCGAGTCACACCGCTTATAACATCGTACAAAAGACGGTCTGCATAGAGATCCGAACGGGAATCACCGGACGGAGATTCGTACTTCGAATTCCGCAAGGCAGTGAGTTGAAGAGGAAACCTGGCAAGCGGCATTCGAACCACGGATATTCCAATGACTCCTGTTTGCAGTCTGTCTTTTGTAATATGTATGAGCAGTGTGACCCCGGCTTTACATCCCCGCAACAGCCTCAAAACAGGATAACAGAATCACTAATTACTTGAATGCCTCGACGAGTGTAAGGGCTCGAGTCAAATGGTCGACGGTAACGAGAGTAGCACCCTCTACGATGCTTGGAGCTCAGCAAGCACCTTATGTCGTATCAACCCGGGTTCAGTGGTTAGGGTGAGCAATGGCGGCATTATAATCGGCACCATTTTAAGGTCAAGGAATAATTTTTGTAAAGCATTTAGTGAAAGGTCAAAAACCGCTGCCCCGCTTCTATAAAAACAAAATTTCCAAAGTGCCTTCATCATTCCTTTGAGCCAGTAACAATCTCTCATATCGGGCCAATTTTAGTACTGCAGAATATTTGGACAGTCCCGAACATCTCTATTATCGCTTCGCGCCTAATGACATTCCAGCATTGGCATGTAAAATCTCCAAAGAACGAATCGTGTGGCAAGAAGCGTATACATGCCGCACCCTTGTTTTCTTAAGCTCTCAGGAACTACAAGAAATACAGGAACAGGAACTGTCAGGAACTACAAGAAATACAGGAACAAAAGATCTCAGAAACTACAAGAACCACATGAACAAGCTGTCAGCAAGTACACTTTTAAAAAAGTCTGTGCGTCTACTCTCACGTACAATACTCGGAGAGCCAATCACCGCAACTTACGGAGGCAGCTCAGCGAATGACGATGCAGAAACATATGTTTAGACCAAAAAACGCAGTCTGAGTTGTGACATTAAGCAGTGCAAAACGTCACGCTTGCATTGCTTAATGTCACAACTCAGACTGCGTTTTTTCGTCTAAACATATGTTTCGGCATCGTCATTCGCTGAGCTGCCTTCGTAAGTTGTGGTTGATTGGCTTCTCCGAGTGTGTGCGTGAAAGTAGACGCACAGATACTTTAAGAGTGTGCAGTAACAAGCGGACCTTCCGCTGGCTCTCCTGCTCTGAACAAGCGGACCTTCCTCTGGGTTGACAAACGCGGGATTTTTTTGTCAACTGCATGTTAGCGTATAATCACGTTTGCGCTGATCCGCGGCCGAACATAACCACCGAAAAACCGAACAGCATCTTACCCTTTTTCGGGAAAAAATGTGTCCTACAGAGCTTCGTTGTTATCAGTGCTGGCTTGTCTCTTTGTGTGTTGACTGGCAAGGGAGCTCTTTTAATCGGAAGCCCAATTGACAGCTGTGCGGCGCTGTTCTCCTGCATCCGGTATGATATTTATGAGATATCAAACTACAATTGACAGACTCTCTAGAAAAATTAAAAAACTTGAGTTTTTTGTGTTTTTTTTAGCGTAATGATTGTTTTATTATACGAACGCATGCGCGATATTTTAAAACGCACGCAAATGTAAGCGCAAGAAGCGGAACGATTTCGTTCAGACTACAAGCAATCGTGGTCTGAACGAACTCCTGTCCGCTTGTTGCACTTAAGTATGCGTGTGTTATGAAAGACCGGCGGGTTGCGTCCGTAGTATGAACATAGCATGACCTGTACGGAACAATTACTAGGGAGTTTGAACAGAGAGTTGCAGCAGTCGGGCATGGTACGGCTCCAGGCACGCGCGCCAGTGCTTACGCTTCGAAGTGGCAACGAGAGCTTCCGGTAACAATGCCGCTTCGTACGGTAGCCTGCGGTAAGGCTATGCTAAAAGTGATTATAGTATTTCACGATAAAACAAGACCAGACCAAAATCGAAAAAAGGGGCAACATTCTCTGGAGAAAGTGAACAAGAGGGACAAAGGAGAGACAGAAATGTCCAAACATAGCTAGGTTACTGGTGCTCTACTGACGTGGAACTGCTGGTTAGCTCAGTTGGTCGAGCGCTCTACTGGAAATGAAAAGGTCCCTGGTTCGATTCAGGACCAGGCGGATTTCAGTGCGACGTGCATTAACTGCGCCTACGAGCGGAACCGGCTGCGTCTGTGACCGCGAACAAAGCGAGGAGCCGGCGGGAAGACATTCCCGGGAGCGTTTACAGACCGCGTTACAGACCGCGTTTTTCGCGGTCTGTAACCGCGAACGTAACGTGAGCTGGTGGCAGGGGGACCTACTCAAGAAATAAAGTGTACGTACCAGACGATGCATAGGTAATCCATATGGCGTTTATTCGAAATCAATGTCAAACAAACACACTCGATCGACATGCGAGTGACGAGAGAGAGTACGCCACCAAAGAGAGCCACGACCGGCTAGCACCGAAAACATTCCTCGCACCATGGTCCACCAGTGCCGCTCGCTACTCGAAAATGATAAAAGCGAACGACGAAGAGAAAAACGGGCCCTCTATCCCGAAAACCAGGTCAGCTATTCTTAGTGAGAAGGCTCCACTTCGAAGAAAGGGTCAGGGGCATCCTCCTCTGAGTTAGCAAAGTGAGCCTAGCTGGGCTTTGCTTGTGGGCGAAGTTGAGGGAATCGCATGGCAGGTTTTGCGGGCCTATGTCTCTTTTTTTTTTGCTGCACTGAACCCGCGATGCGTGCGTACCACGTGCGAGCAGCTTAACAAAGAATCTTCAGAGTGCCAAAATAACTAAATTTTGGCTTTTGATCGTGAATTAAACTGGCTTTTGGATTGTAAAACAGAGTTACCAAAAGCGAGTCTTAAAAGATCACGCGCGATCGCCGAGAAACCGCCAACCGCGTCCCTGTGTGTCTGAACGGTGTCGCTCGGGAACCGAATCCGCAACCGCTTCGGTCTTTGCGTGTTGGCATGAACAGTCCCATGTGGACACTGGTGTGTTGGCCACTTGAATGCCTCCTTTTCGTAATATGCGTGCGAGTGCTTCGGTGGTCCATTTCACGTTAGGGACACTGATGCGCGCGATGAGACGGGGCTGCGTTGCTCCTGATGATCTCTGATCTTGGCGGGCGTGACCTTGGCGACGGCCGGCACGCTCGACAAAACTTTTTGTGTAGCCATTTCTTTGGAGATCAGCAATGATGACCTGCTTCTCCTTTCTTCTATCAGTTTCAGACAAGGAGATTTCCATTGCCCTGGAGAACAGTGTCGACACTACTGACGCCTTGTGGCTCTCCGGGTGGTTTGAGTCGAAATGAAGGTAGCGCCCTGTGTGGGTGTGTTTTCTGTGTAAACTGAACCTCAATACCTATCCTTCCCGTTTCACTCAGCGCATCGAGGAAAGGTAAAGTGTCACCTTTCTCGCATTCCACGGTAAACTGTATGGCCGGCTCAATGGAGTTGAGGTGCTCCGAGATGGTATGAACTTCCGACTTCTTGAGGATACATAAACATTCATACACATCTCGTATAAAATCTTTGGGTCCCTTGGAGAACGACCGCAGAGCCTTCTGTTCGACTACTTACATGTTGAGGTTCGCTGTTGTAACAGAGATGGAAGCTCCCATCTTTGTTACATTGCAGTGCCGTTGACTCCCCATTGCAGCGCCAATGACTTTATTAGAGTTGATCCTTAAAACTAAAGCACGTACTGCCGAGGCAGAACTATAGCACGCGGCACAGTTCATCCACAGTGAGACAGGTCCAGGAGGCCAAGGTGTCGTAATTTTTATGTTATGGATATTCTGCCCCAAAAAACACGGGTGATTTCTCGGGGACGGGCGTTAATACGAAACCTCATAATATGCGGGATTGAATGCGCGCTTTATTTCGAATACACGCGGCCATGGTCAGCGCGCCAGTGTGCAAAAAAAAAAAAATAAAGAGATAAACGACGAATATGACGTTTTAGTACCTCTGACGAAGTCACCTATGAATGTCCCATTTTCGGAGATCAGATAATACACGCGGTTGCATGATCATTCCCGTTAGATGAAATGGGCAATTTGCACCTGTTGTCATCAAACAACAGGCGTCAAATCAGGCTCCTGTTGATGATGACTCCAAGAAATGCGGGGCATTTAGCGTATGATATTGTTTGTTTGAGTATTTTAAATGGGTCTGTGTCCATTCTTTGGCTGGTGAACGCAGTAGCTGCTGATTTGCAAATGAAAATTTCGAGGCCAAGGGTATGAAGATAATTTGTCATTTTCTTCAGTGCAGACTGAACCGTTGCCTTTGCTTGACCTCGTGGAGATGCAGAGGCACATATATAAATATATCATCAGCGTTGAAAGTTGCATGGATGATTGGGGGCAGTATTTTGGCGAGGCAGGTGAGAACGTATAATAATTAATATAGGGCTGAGGATGCACCTCTGAGGGACATTACGGGTCACCGGGTACGAAAGCGTGTTTTCTTCGTCTGTAGTCATACAAATTTATCTTCCGGTGAGGTAGCGTCATGTCCACCTGTATAAGTGTTCTCTAATTCCAATTTCCTGGAGAGCTTGAACTATCGCTTCATGAGTGACATTATCAAATGCTGGTTTGATATCCAAGAAAAGCTGCTATTGTGATGTGATTTTTCGATGTGGTCGTTCTAGTTGTACGTAAGTTACGAGATCAGTGACTTATTCTATGAAGTTCCGTTCTCGACAGATGCCTTGCATGATTGCTGTATAAAGCCCTGGCTGTTTAAGATACCAGTCTAGACAACGGTGAATTATATTTGCCGTGATTTTTTTCTAGGCTACTCGCGAGCTCGACGGGACGGTACGACTTTAGCTAAAGTGGCGATCTGCCCGGTTTAAGAAGTGGTACAATCCTTAACATTTTCTACGAGTCAGGGAGGTTTTTATTAATCCACGAAGAGTTGTATATATTAAAAAAAATCTTTAGCGCTTCCTTCCCCATATGTATAAAATAACTGTACTGTATACCGTCAGGTCACAGTGAAAGTGGGACGTTTCACTGAAGACAGTGTACCATCCAGTTCGCTTTCGTGAAAAGGTCGTCCATAGCTTCCTCACGAAATCCTGGCTCGACTGTGGTACAAGATGAAGATTGGCTCGATGGGGTTGAGTATGTTGTCAATAAAATGCAATACTGGTTTGCCACTTCTTTCTCTGAACAATTTCTTGACAACGCCAGCGAGCGAAATAGATGGAGTTGCGTAGGAAAGATTTAAGACCTCGTGAGATCTTTCATGTTTTGCATATTGGCTTTCTGGGATCTATATATTCGCAGAGCGTCCTCCAGCAATGTTGAGCGAGCTTCTTAAAATGACAACACATTTTCTTTTGCACTCTGCGTAATTTGCAGAGATCCTTGATGTCTTAGGTTCTCCTAAATCGTCTGTCTGCCTTCCGACGTCATGCGCGAGAGCGCTCATATTGCGCGTCTATTGTTGTTTTGCGTAGACGGGGCGCATTAAATGCACTTGTTGCTTCTGCACAGGATGCAATGATCTTTTGAAACTGAGAGTGTTCAATAACATTCGTGCATTCATTCGTCATTGCTTCTTTGAACGTATGCCAGTTAGTTTGTTGGAGGAAGTGGGTTTTCGTACATTAGTGAACCTACTAATTGTTGTGTACATGGGCACGTGGTCACTGCCACCAGTTTCAATGTCTACAAACCATGTTGTTTCGCGACGTTAGTGCTTCCGAAAAGAAATGTTAAGTCAAGGCATCTGCCGCCTTCCGTTTAGTAGACATATTTCGGGGTTCCGTCATCGACCGAAGATAAGTGGTAATCGTCAGCTGATTCCGCCTCGCGCCTTTCCCGAGGGTTTATCCGAAGGCTTACCCATATTGCACGATGGAAATTAAAATCACCCCTAAGAATATACGGCAATGCCATTGAATTTAGGATAGACTCCCAATGCGGCTTGTCAAATAGAAACTTTCGGCGGTATATATGTTGTGATTATTGTGAACTTAACCTTCTCACTTGAAATCGTGGCGCAAGCATATTCGTTGGTTGCACGGGTTCAAACGACGTGTGCGGTATATGTAAGAGATAATATAGTAAGGATGCAGGCGAGCTGGTGAATGTTAACCATGTTGAATAAACATGAGACTGGGCAGAAATGAACATATAAGTCGAAGGAAAAGTAAAGGACAAGACGCCGTCTTGTTCTGTTTTTTTCCTTCGACTTATATGTCATTTCTGCCCCAGTCTCAGGTTTATTCAACGTGGGTATAAGTAAGATCTCTTCGAATGAACACCGTCACACGACTTGCACTATTGGTGCAGGCTGAGTAAAATGTTTCATACCGCGACAATGAAATATCTTTAGGTAAGTTTGATTCGCAAATTATAATGATGGGGAAGCTATATTTAAAAACGAGCTGTCTGAAATCAGAATTTGGGGATCGGAAACCTCTTGCGTTCCATTGTAGACAAGAGGCTTTTTTCTTACAATGTTCATTAATTGTGCTGACGTACGCGATCTGTAATAGCGGCGATCACTAATGGGAATTATCAATCGCTCCATATAGTAAGCAGAACCTCTACTCCTGAAAGGTTGCTTGCGTCCAGAATATCCTTGTGTGATAGCTTTTAACGCTGCAAATAACATGGGCAGGAGTACCTGTACAATATCTTTTTGTTTTCGTAGATGCTGTGACTGGAGCGACATTGCGTATGTTGCTGGCGTTCCGTCGCGAGGCGCTTGAGTATTCTGAGATCTACGTGGTGCTGGTGCGGGTGTTGGACACGTA
Organism: Ixodes ricinus; assembly: GCA_037355805.1. Lineage (NCBI taxonomy): Eukaryota > Metazoa > Arthropoda > Arachnida > Ixodida > Ixodidae > Ixodes > Ixodes ricinus. The sequence continues at coordinate 62,402 of JAZHYW010018558.1, forward strand.
GATAGCCCTGGACGCTCCTTGCAAGGAAGATGATCTTATTCTTGTGTATTTCTTTTAAATTTTGAATATTGCATTGACGTTTCAAAATCGCTGCAAAAGTTTTATTTATTTTTTTTTGTGGAAGGGGGCGTTGCGTTGGTGATATTTTGAGTGTGGTGGAGTAACCACTACAACATCCGTCCAAGGAGAAAGCACTAATAATATCGAAGAAAAATTAGTGCACATTCTAGCACGATCGTCGACATTTGGCGAAGTCACATTTGTTAATTTATACTTGAAGAAACCCCGAGCAAAGGAAAAGAAGGGGAAAAACACAACGAAGTCTCAACAACGCAGCTGCAAAAGCTATTCACATGAATAGCATCCCGTGCCACATGGGCAACTCGAATGCCATTTACAACGAATGACATTTGTGTGATCGGCGAATCACCTCGCAATCTGTCACGCGTGGAATGCGCCACGCCCGGAGTGTCGCGCGCTGATTGGCCGTCCGCTCAAATGTCATTCGTTGTAAACGGCATTCGAGTTGCCCGTGTGGCACGGGTATTATATAGACGGAACTCACCACCACTTTATAAGAGGCTGTTCCTGTGAATATATTTTACAGCTGCGTTTTGAGACTTCCTTGTGTTTGTCCCTTCCTCTTTCCTTGTCTCGTTTTTTTTTCTTCAAGTATGAACGTTTATTAGTACGAGTTTTTTAAACTTTTATTAATTCGTGTTCGTAAGGCGAACGTTGTCTTTTTTCAGAAGAAGGTCCGGCGACTCGGCGACTCGGCGACGTTTTCGTGCCAAGCAGCTTGGTGGTCGGGGGTGTCGTACGAAATAAATGCGAATTGTTTTTGACTGGTTAAAGACACCTCTTTCCGAAGCTAGACAGATTCGCTGGTTCCGCGAACAACAGTTCGGTAAAGTAGAAGTCCCACGCCCATTGTCCGCCGCCATCGCTGGAGTCCGTTTCGTTAAGCCGTCCAGCCCGTGACTCCCGTGGTACCACTGCCATGTTGAGAATGACGCAGATAATGCACAGAGTGGTCCCAATTCTCTGTGCAACATTTTTGTTAATTTTTTTTGTCAGTCAACATGTTTGCGGTGGATTTAAAAGCAACAAAAATAGTAATTATATATTTTTTATATCTCTTATTATTGAGTGTGCGTCTTCGATGACCCACGACTTGGATTATATTTGATGCGTGTGTCTAAACCATATTGAACAGCCCGTGACCTCGAAGAGACTGGCGCGCGACTCCAACTGGCCAGTACTCGATCGGCGGTTTTCGGGCTGAAAGAAAACGCTTGTTAATAACACCGCAGCTTGGGTTTGTTGGTTCTCCATATTTTCGTACTCCATAGCGCATAAACCTCTCATAATAGCAGGCACTCACCCAATTACAGACGCAGAAACACACACAGCGCTGTGTGTATGTTTTTGCGTCTGTAATTGTGAGACATTTATGCGCTGTGAAATACAAAAAGTACACGAATTTCGAGGCGGAAAATTGTGCTGTGGGTAACTGGGCTTCCACATGTCGTCTACAAATTAAAAAAAAAAACAAAACGTTGGCGAGCATAAATACCGTGTCAGTGTCCCTTTAGCATGAAAGGTGTTATATGTAACTGCACCTACTTTACCTTTCAGTCCCCCCGAAATTAAGCGAAATTAAAGTAACTGGAATGACTTCACTTGGAATAAGGGGGCTGAAAGGGTGCGACCATGGCTTCAAGTCTCTACAACATCCTTTGTACACTCTCATAGACGCGTGTTTCTTTATTTTTTTAATTGGAATATTATACTTTATTTGACACATCCTGTGTCTGCATATTGTCGCTTACATGTCCGACGTGAGGAATTTCAACCGGCTCATCATACACCTGAACGTTACCGATAAAAATGCAATAAAATAAATTTGAACACTGTCGACTTGTCTGCGGATACTTTTTTTTTCTTTTGCTCTTTGCGAATGAACTGATGCTGTGGACATGTGGCGTCCAGCTCAATTGTGTTGCAGCGAGCATCCGGTGCTAAAGTACTTGAACCGGATGGGAAGCTGGACGCCCGGCCTCGAGTTAAATTTTTCTTATTCGTTTTTTGTGGTAAAAAATAATAAGGTCGCCGCCCTTCCTCGTGTATCCGGCTCCATGTAGCCTACCAGCCTGTCAGAACACAGCCTATCGAATCATAATAATAATAATATGAATAATAAAATGACGATGTTTTGAATGTTTCGACATTGAGACGTCCACGTGCCTTTCTGATTGGAGACAATGAGGATCACACCGTAGACGAGCGATCTAGTCCGCTGCAGTACAGCTGCAAGTCCGGGCACATTCGTATGCGTTATGCAGATTAAGTGCGCTTTATGTTAGTTGGTTGGTTAGCTGATGTACGAATGTACGAATGCTGACTTTTCAATGTGGGTGGTTTTGTTAAAAGTGAACCATTATGTTATTTAGTTTGTTATGCGCCGGTTCGCCTACGGTTCTTTTCTTTCTCGCTTCTGCAGGTGTACCACATAAAACGTCAACTTCCTTTTAATTATTTTCCCCATTTTGGTTTTATTATTATAAAGTTGGTACACCAGCATTTGTTTTTTCATCTTTAAAAAAATAAAACGAAAAGGAAAGCCGACGCATCGTTCGAAGGTATCCATAATGCCTCAATAACTAAAATTTATAAATTATATTTGTTTCGAGTGAACTAGTTTTGTTAATAGAGACACCTTCGGAGAGTTATCATTCCGAGCCGATGTTGCGGATCTCCCTACATCTCACTGAGTTTGCGAGCCTAAGAAACTGGCGATGACACGTCTACCCAACATCCGAGTGAATGATAAGGACCGGATAAGGACCATTTTCTTGGATTAAATGAACGAGTTATAAATTTGTATGGTGGTTTGTTAACTTGTTATCGCCATTTAATATTTGTACCATTCGTCTTTCTTATTGTTTTTTAAATTTCTTTTTGTGTTTAAACAAGTGTCTTCTTACTTACCCTTCCTTGTGTAATATCCGGACACGGGTCCTCAAGGTAAACAAATGAAATGCAATGAAATAAAAACCAGAGTTGCGAAATGGGCAGCCCCATTCCATTCCAATTCCATTCCGGTGAATTAAAGTTTCCGACAATTATATTCCTTTCAACTCCTCGGAATAGAGACACTAGACCCATTCCAACTTCTGGAATGACTGAACTCCACCATCGCATTCCTCTAATTCCTAAACGGGAAAAAATGGACACTGACAGCCACATTGTGTTACCGGAAAAAAGCAACATAAAGCTGCTAGCGTTCTCAAACGCAAAAACGTCTGCAAATGTATGCAACACTCTTTCTAAAGGACTCATTCTACTAAACCAAATGGTGGTCGCACAAACCGCTTCGTGGTACTTGTGTGTCACTGCTGACATCGACGGCGCGATCAAGCATACAAGGCCTGCAAGTCGCAAAAGACGCCAAAAATTAAAGCAACCTATTTTCTTCGCAAATGGACTGTGTATACCCACTACAAATACATGGTTAGCGTGTTGTCTGTTTGATAAGGTTTTAAAAAATTCTAGCTCGTGCGTGGCGGAAGAACTAGCTCTCACTCTTGCTCTCTGCTTCGAATACGTGCATAACACTGCTAGTGCGCTGTAACAGTGACGCCGTGCCCAAATCTCCGTGCACTATGGCAAGAACAGAAAACCGTGCCAAATCTGCACTTGGCAAGAACAGAAAACCGCTGTCAAAGAAAACGGTAACGGCGCAAGCACAAGGGACTCTGGCACCATATTATGAAACCTACCTTGAAACGTAAAGCTTTTGCGTTTGCTGTAGGTTTCTTGCGATTATTTTAATATATTCGATTCAACTCTTTATTTGTGTTCCACGTAAACACTTGAAGATCGGCTGGGTTAAAAGCAGAGACTCGAACCGGTCATTATTCCGGTTCGGTTTGGGTTCGGTTGGGTTGGCGTTAATAGCTTTGCATTTTGTTCCTGTTTGGTACTGGTTCAGTGATGTTTTTTAAATAAAAATTTGGTTACCAATTTCGCCAAGCGCAAACCAATTCAAACCAACTCTAAAAAAAAAAAGAAAAAAGAACACCAAGGTTTTAGCTGTTAAGAAGGAATGGTGAGTTCAACGCGACTGCAGCTGCTTTAAAAGAAAGTGAGATCGTCAAAGGCCGTGCTGCGGAAATGAGGAAAGCAAAACGAATGTATGCTTAATATTGTTTTATAATCTTGATATTTTAACGTAAGCACTGTTCTACGAAAATTACTTGGTTATACAGCCTGGAAACGTTATCAAAGTACAGGTACTAACATGTGAAGTCACCCAGCTAGCACACAGAGTGATATCGTGACGGTAGCACGCACCATATACTCGCAAACTACAAACAAAAACAAATTAAGTAAACAAATTAGTCGTCAGCTGGTTAGACAGCAGGGGTCTAGTCTACCATTGTATGACGACATTCTTACCTATTGTAGATTATAAATTTAGCCAGTGCAGTACGACTGCTAGCCTGGGGTCTTTAATGCGCATCGCGCAGTACTGCTGCAGGACCGCACGCCGGTACACCGCTTATCCAGATCGAAACGGCAAACTATACCCACACTGCACGCCCGAAAGACTTGCTCGAACGACTGAGTTGAAGACAAGAAAGACAGAGAAGGCCGGTCGAAAGAAGATTAAAACAAAAGAGGACATAAAAAAGACAACGGGCGACATGCTGTTTCTAGAAAGCGCACACACAGCAACAATTTTCTCCAAGCAACGTCCAGGGCTCTCGGCGATTGGCGTCCCGGCGACCGGCGCGGCAGTGTCAAGCTCGTCGAGGATTGGCCTCTTGGCGCCTTCAGATTTCACCACCGCGGAAGAAACGCGCCGACAGCCGTCAACTTTTCGTTTATATTTTATATAATTCGCATAGCGTTCGCTCGAAATAATGTGGGGACCCTAGCAACACATAAAAATACAACAAAGAATAAATCTGACGTATTTTGAACATAATAGGTGATAGAAGTTCGAAAGTTTGGGAACATTTTTAATTGTTGATGACGTCATGGGTCTGAACCAATAGAGACCAACCGAAACGACAAGAGCGCGCAGCAAACATGTATGATCTTCCTAATTGTTGGAATTAACATTTGTTATGGGGATGTGAACGCCCCACCAATTTACGGCTGTTCCAAGCAAAATTTTGAGTAAGAATCACGGGCTTGAAAGGATGAGAAGGGGTCACGTGTACCTATTTAGCCAGTCCTACCTCTAGAATTCTACGTCGTCATTATCCGACGCTCTAGACCAATGACGTCACTGAACGCTTGTGTTTGACACCGATAGGCACACCCTTCGAAGCAGCGTTTGGTATTCTTCGTCCCTTTGCAGTGCCTACAAACACACTCACACACACACAACGAATAGCTCTTCATAGCCTCTTGGCATAGTCGGATATACTCCGTTTCACCTTAGGATGTACCGCGATGAACGAGCCACACGAGCCAATCCATAGTTCGATTGATTGAAAATACGCGTTAATTCACTTTTATGCGCCTGTGGTGCTGCTGTGGTAGGTAAAAGAGGGGGGGGGGGGCGTAGGGGGGGTAGGGAAGGGGTCCCCGTTTTTATTGAGATGATCCTTCGGAGACGGCGGTGCTGGAGATGGTGGTGTATGCACCAACTCATGTTTACAAACAAACCGGAGTGTCCCTAATGGCACGTCACCGGCGCCGCGCACGCGTGGGCCAGGAAGCGCCGAGTCCCGCATCAACAAACCATTGGAATGTGGTGTTATCGGCGTCGGTGTGGGTCCTCGCGCTCTCTTTTCGTGTTGGAATTGTTGATTTTACGTCTTCCTAGCAATGTCTTATCAGTTTAGTGGCCTGAGTGAAATACAACGAGGCTCGTTACGCCCCAAAACTTCCTGTAAAGAACATGATGTGCGGCGATTCATTCGCGTGAACGCCGCAGAATGGACGCTAAAACCATGAGAGCAAATACCGTTGAGACCAATACAGGAAACTCAACCAAAAATGCATAGGATTGGCGGGAGACACAGAAGTGGTGCCATCTCTTGGCGTGGAGTGGTCAACTCGGTGCCGAAAATTAAATTGATATCAGTCATGTGCTCCACTGTCTTCTGCCCTTACACTATCGTAAAAAAAATACATAGCTACCGATTAAAATTGAGAAACACTTGGTTATGGCACTTTTGTATTAATTGATGTGTTCCAGAAAGTTCATATGCAAATCAGTAAACTTTGTTTTCATATGGACCCTGTGTAGTTAAATGCCTATTTCAGGCTATTAGTCATTATTTCTAGTTATTTGACTATTTATATGTTAGGACAACTTCAAGTCGTTATTATTAGCTAAAATTTAACTATATTTGGATATTCATGTTCTTAAAGGTGAGATTGGCTTCAAGTGGCTTATATTGGTTTTTGGGAACTATTCTTGACCAGATCAGTTTCACTTGGCTATGAATAACTATTAGCGACTATTATTCACACTTCTGAGGCATTGGTGTTTCAGGGGTGGGATTAACTTCAAGTGGATATTATTGGCTATTGGAATATGTTCTTGGTCAGATTGGCTTGAAATGGCTATACATGACATGACTCTCAGTCGCTAATTATTGACATTTTATGCAATTGGCATGTTCATAGATTTGATTGACTTCATTTGGCTATTATTGGCTATAGGCATCTGTTATTGACCTGGTTGGCTTGAATTGGCAAAAAAATGGCTATTAGTGCTTATTGGTCGCAATATTCTGCTATTTCTATACTTATGAATGAAAATGGCTTCAAGTGGCTATTGTTGGCAATAGCATCTCGTCTTAACAAAATCACCTTAAATCGCTTCAGAATAAAGATTAGTGACAATTAGTGACATAGTATTCATGACGTTTTGAATATGAATGGATTCAAGTGGCTACTATTGGCTATGGGCAGTTCTTGGCCAAATCGGCTTGAAATGGCTATACATGTCTATCAGCGACTATTATTGGCAATTTATGCAATTGGAGTGTGTATGGATTTGATTGACTTCAACTGGCTATTATTGGCTATAGGCATCTATTCTTGACTTGGTTGGATTGATATTTTTTATTATTGACTATAGGCATCTATTCCGACCTGGTTGGCTTTCATTGGCTACAAATGGCTGTAAGTGATTAGCATTGATAATTATTAGTTATTTCTGTGTCTACAAACATGAATGGCTTCATGTTGCTCTTCTTGGCTATTGGCATCTATTTTTCACCAGATTGGCTTCAAATGGCTACGAATGGGCTATTTGTGAATATAGTTGACAATTCTGTGCTTTTTCGGTGTTTATGGATGAAAATGACTTCAAATGACTATTATTAGCTATAAGCATCTATTTTTATTAGATTGGCTTGAAATGGCTATACATGGCTATCAGCAACTGTTATCTACATTTTATGCAATTGGAGCGTGTATAGATTTGAAGGACTTCAACTGGATATCATTGGTTGTAGGCATCTATACTTGACTTGTTTGGCTATAATTATCTATTATTGACTATAAGCATCTATTCTTGACGTAGTTGGCTTGAAATGGCTACAAGTGGCTATAAGTGACGTATGAATAACTATTAGCTATTTCGGTGTCTACAAACATGAATGGCTTCATGTGGTTCTTTTTGGCTATTGGCATCTATTTCTCACCAGATTAACTTCAAATGGCTATTTGTGAATATAGTTGACAATTGTGCGCTATTTCAGTGTTGATGGACGAAAACGACTTCAAATGAATATTATTGGCTATAAGGATATATTTTTATTAGATTGGCTTGAAATGGCTATACATGCCTATCAGCAACTTTTATTTACAATTTATGCAATTGGAGCGTGTATAGATTTGAATGACTTCAACTAGATATCATTGGCTATAGGCATCTATTCTTGACTTGGTTGGCTTTAATTGACTATAAACATTTATTATTGACCTGGTTGGCGTGAAATGGCTACAAATGGCGATAAGTGACTAGTATTAATAATTATTAGCTATTTCGGTTTCTACAAACATGAATGGCTTCATGTGGCTCTTTTTAGCTATTGACATCTATTTTTCACCAGATTAGCTTCAAATGGCTACGAATGGCTATTCGTAAATATAGTTGACAATTCTGTGCTATTTCAGTGTTTATGAATGAAAATGACTTCAAATGGCTAATACTGACTATAAGCATCTATTTTTATTAGATTGGCTTGAAATGGCTATACATGGCTATCAGCAACTACTATGTACAATTCATGCAATTGGGGTGTGTATAGATTTGAATGACTTCAACTGGATAATATTTTCTATAGGCATCTATTCTTGACTTGGTTGGCTTGGATTGGCTATTTTTGGCTATAAGCATCTGTTCCTGACCTGGTTGGCTTGAATTGGCTACAAATTGCGTATAAATGACTAGTATTTCTAATTAGCAGCTATTTCTTTGTCTACAAACTGGAATGGCTTCATGTGGCTATTTTTGGCTATTATCATCTATTTTTACCAGACTGGTTTCAAATGGCTAGCAATGGCTATTAGTGAGTATATTTGACAATTCTGTGCTATTTCAGTGTTTATGGATGAAACTGACTACGAAGTGGCTATCATTGGATATAAGCATCTATTTTTATTAGATTGGCTTGAAATGGCTATACATGGCTAGTCAGTAACTATTATTGTACGTTATTATGCATTTGGAGCATGTATAGATTTGAATGGCTTCAACTGGATATTTTTGGCTCAGCACCTATTCTTTGACAAGGCTTTGGCTTGGATTGGATATTATCTGTCTATACAGCATGCTATTCCTGTATCTGATTGGCTTCAATTGGCTACAAATGAGCTATAAGTGACTAGTCATGTTATAATTAGTGGCTATTGTTCTTTGTCTACGAAACTGGAATGGCTTCAAGCTTAGCATCTTTTTGGTTATTATCATCCAGTTTTACCAAGATTGGCTTCGCAATCGCTATGAATGGCTAATCGTGTAATATCCATTGAATGGCTATGCACATGAGCATATTCATAGTGAATATCCAGTCAATTATACTTGCTAATAGCCATTGCTAGCCACTTGAAGCCAATCTGGTCAAAAATAAATGATAATAGCCAACAACAGCTACTAAAAGCCAGTCCAGTTAGTAAACACTAAAATTGCTCATAACTATCAAGACTAGCCACTAATAGCCATTTGTAGCTATTTCAAGCCAATCTAATAAAGAATAAATGCTTATAGTCAATAATAGCCACTTGTAGCCAGTTTCGTCCATAAACACTGAAATAGCACAGAATTGTCAATTATACTCGCTAATAGCCATTGCCAGCCATTTGAAGGCAATCTGGTCAGAAATAGATGCTAATAGCCAACAATAGCCACTAAAAGCCATTCCAGTTAAGTAAACACAAAATTGCTTATAACTATCAACACTAGTCACTAATAGCCATTTGTAGCCATTTCAAGCCAATCTAATAAAGAATGAATGCTTATAGCCCAGTAATAGCCACTTGTAGCCAGTTTCATCCATAAACACTGAAATAGCACAGAATTGTCAATTATACTCGCTAATAGCCATTACTAGCCATTTGAAGCCAATCTGGTCAGAAATAGATGCTAATAGCCAACAATAGCCACTAAAAGTCATTCCAGTTAGTAAACACAAAATCGCCCATAACTATCAACACTAGTCACTAAAAGCCATTTGTAGCCATTTCAAGCCAATTAATTAAAATATAAATGCTTATAGCCAATAATAGCCACTTGTAGCCATGTTTCATCCATAAACACTGAAATTGCACAGAATTGTCAATTACACACACTAACAGCCATTGCTAGCCATTTGAAGCTAATCTGGTCAGAAAGCTAGCCATTTGAAGCTAATCTGTTCAGCGTGCGTCTACCTGATTTTTTCTGCGATCCGTTTTTCTGTGTCCAGTCACTGCGTGTCTCGCCATTTGTCGAAGAATTCTCTGTAAAAGATGCATTCCCACAACAATAATTGCGTGACTTAACTATTTTGACTTAAAACAATCACATTTTTTGTAGACGTCAATACGTAGGCATGCCTTGTGCCATTTCATACCGAATATTTAGAGGGGAAATATCTTGCCCGTGTAATAAAATGCTTTCTAGCCCAGTTGCGATGTGCAGCTTTCATTTTAGCTAATAGGACACGCTTATGTGACTAAAAGCCCGTTGCTAAGACTTATAAAAATAAGATGTGTTTTATTTCTTCTGTTTTCTTTAATTCGTAAAGCAAGTAATGGGCCTGATGATATGCCCTCAAGCCATCGACATTTCATTGGAAAGCAGAGATGGCTAGTAATAGAAAATGACGGTTGTCTATTTGCAGGAGAAATGGGGCACGCAAAGATAATTCGGCATTTTAAAACGCACTGGAGGATGTCATTGTGATCCAAAGATGTCACAAAAAAAGAAAGAAAAACTAGTTTTGTGGAGGATTTGAACAAGTAAAACCCTATACAAAAAAATGGAACAATCACCTTTTAGATCGCTTGAATGTGAAGAAGCATTTATGTATATGACAGGGTCCAGGCCCAAAAGTCCTCTATGAACCACTGTACCCCACTGGATGGAGTGTGCGCACACCACTTATTGTCGTGTTTATGTGAAAAGAGGCACATTGTCTTCAGCTGACCTTTGACCATGGAAACTAACACAATACACAGACCAAATCACCATAGGCTTGCACCAAGCTGCAGTCCTCTGTAACACTACGGCTGCAGATGCTCTCTGAAATTTACAATGCATAATGAAAAGACAGGTGGTCCTGAAATCCTAAAATTGAGATTAGCAATTCCTGTAGTAGAGGTCCACAGAGAAAAGACATCTGAGGGAGTCTACTTCAATTTAACAAGGAATACCACAGCTCGTGAAATCGCTGGCATGTATTTCAAGAGTCTCTTCTTTTGCAACAAGTAGTCTCTGATATCCACGCCCTGCGGTTATTAGATATACATTGCTACTTGTCAGTTTCACCGAGACAAAACAGCTGCAAGTCCATGTCACCCTACAGCTTAACATCTGTCTGTGTATCGAGACAAGAGCAGACACATGCAAACTTTGGCATAAGAAAAGGCTAATTGAGCCCCGGTCACACTGCTAGTACCAACGTTACCAGAAGCTTCGTGTCAGTTGCGGAGCTCACGCTCCGCGGCCGAGCCAAAAAATTTCTAGGTCGAAACTCACAGTCGACGCTAGCGCTTCGAATGACTGGCTGAGCACTAAGGAGCGACGCTGGCTCCACCCGGCTCTGTCGTCTCCGCGTTCAAACCTTTGCATGTTCCAGTTCTTTACGTTGGTACTGACGGCGTCATGCAGAGGCGGCCGTGGCGGTTGCACGCCATATCTCGCATGTTCATCTTCGCATTGATAGAAAAAGTAGTTCGTGCTTTAATTAAAAAAAGCACAACAAATAAAACATGTACCTCAATATGTGGAAAGCGATCAGGTGGAACCAAGCCACTTTGATCGCAGCGCCACCTGTTGCTCCGATCAAGCAACGACACAGGTCAAGGTCATATGGGCAATATAGCCCCATGGGGGGCTATATTGTATTTAGTTATGATTTTGACGTCAGAGGTAACGTCAAAGCACCACGACACGACGACGCTACGACGACATCGTCGACGACGTAAAGCGCGGTCCAAACCAACGCTTCTTTTTGCGGCTGTAGGCCGTGAGCGAAAGGATGTGACGCATTTCGTGTCGTTTTTGCTGTTTCCGGGCGCGCTTTCTGAGTCAGAACCGTGCGGTCTGGTTTGGACGATGCCAGCTTCGGGCGAACGCGCACGCGCGCACGCAGGCACGAGCGCATTCTGGCGGTGAAGTGACGACCAATCAAATGCAGCTTTGGTCCCGAGCGAGCGTCCAATGAAAATTAATCTGTGGGATCGTTGCGCTGGTTGCGCGTTGCGCCTTCGGCGCCGTCTTCATTTCTTTGCTTTCGTGATGGCGTTTCGTGTGGATCCCACGTACAAAAGCTGGGATTGCTGAGCTAATAAACCTTTGTGTGGTAAGGTAGTACGTCAGCAATGCAACCGTCAACATGACTCGGCTGACTGCTTTCGCGGCTGCATGTGAGCAGTACTTGGGTATCAAGAAGCGAAGGGCCATCCGCACGCTGTTGAGGTCTAGAAAGACGCTCGGCGAGTACGCCACCACTGTGCGACAGATGTACCAGGACCCCGACGGCCGGGACTTCTTAGAGTCCTTTGTATGTCAAGAACCAGGTAAGTTATTTTTATTTATTTATTTCAGAATACTGCCAATCCCCATGGGGGGATTTTAGCAGGTATGGTACAAAAAACAACACACCAAATTTTTGAGGCGCGCGAAAAACAGTAATTTTTAGAAATCGTCACTTTCTTTCATACTGAAACAACAAAACAGAACATAACAGAAACAACTAACTCATGAATTTGCTAAGAAGGTCTTGTTCAAGAGCTTGAATGAACGCATCTACATTTGTGTTGTTAAAAAATAGCGGATCAAGGCTGTTCCAATCTTTTACAGCTGAAGGAAAGAAAGAGTACCGAAAAGTATTATTATTGAAAAGAGTATTCGGTTAGTGTATTGCAGTGTTTATGTCTTGTTGTTCTTGTCTGGGAAAAATTCACGTACCTGTTCTTGTCTATTTTAAAGGCGTCGTTTAAAAGGAG
>JAZHYW010018560.1:0-19891 GCA_037355805.1 Ixodes ricinus
CACTCTAGAAAAAGTGCCTATTGCCAAAGGAACGCGGAAAATATATTCTCAGTTGTAGCGGTTCAAACCGGTTCGAACCGTTATTTTTTTGCTCCCCGGAACTGAACCGGAGCTGAGGCTCGAAATCCCGTGAGCCCCGAACCGGAACCGAACCGATAAAAATTTCGGTTCGACACTCTGGTCGCAAGTAAGACAGCCCAAATGCAGGGGCAAAGTAAAAAAAAAAACAAGGAACATTTATTTATATACATTGCTCGCATTTGAGCTTTGCTGGATTCGGATAGTTTTTCAATGGACTACACGGGTGGTATCTGTGGACTTGTTTATATCAACCCTCAAGTAATGTATAACAAACGTAAGTGGAGGTGTCTAGCTCGTTATTAGTCCCTTAAGCCCTAAAATTGAGATTTTTCCTAAATCAAGTTGTCCTGAAGCTAAAATACCAGAAGCTTTTCTCACGCAGACTGTCACCCTTCGCAGGTTCCACATTTTCTGCTACTAGTGCTGCATCTACCACTGGACAGCCGTTCGAATGTTTGCTTTCACTCCTATTTTCCTCTGTTATCAGAGAGTCCAGCTGTAGGGAGTTTGGAGGCTGGGGAAGCTTTTGGTGACCTGCAGCAGTGTCTCTTTTAATTGGAAATGTACAATTCAAACTAAATGGTGTATTTTCCGAATACCTAAGGCTGGTATAAAGAATGTACAGGAAAAAGTATAAACATTCCAAATTACGGTACTATCGCTGTGCATATTTTGGGCAGTTCAATACACGTCATACAGGCAACAGGGGCAATCCGGCCGTTTTGCTGCTACCATACAAACTAATTTTCAGTAATTGTGCATCTTCTCAGAAATATGCCTGCATACGTGTATAAACTATATAATTAATTCACGAAGAAGCTACATTCATGTAAAACAACCCTGTTCCACGAGCACTTCAAAAACAATCAGACGCTGGGCCTTTAAAACATCTGCGAACCAGCGCTTGCAGAGTGGCAGCGCAGATTCGGGGTCGCGAGCTAATTTGCCGACCACCCAAAGGCCCATGATATAAATGCCACTTCAAATGCCTTGAAAGCGGGATGTAATATCGTCCTAAATCATGAACATGCAAGGAACAGAATTCCAGCGTCTGAAACACTTGCGCCACCGCTTCACCGTAAGGCCCTTTTCACCGACCCCTCGCAAGATTGCCTTGTGTCGTGTGGACGGACGGGGAGGTTCATCGGCGGAATTGCCTCCGCCGATAGCTTTCGGGATTTGTAACCCAATTTCAAATGTAAAAGGGACAAGCAGGCTTATAAAATGTACGGAAGCACGTCTATATCGGCCTAACTCAATGTCTTGTACACCGGGTAAACGAGGTCCAGCTTCTCGAAGAGCTTGCGGAACACAACGCCGAACCAGGAAACCGGTGCCGGGAAGGGAGCCGATGCGAGACCGCGGAGCGGGAGTTGGCGGAGTCCTCTTCCTGACGTCACGGTACACCTCACCCAATCAGGGCGCGGCGACCGCAGCGACGCTTGTGTTCGCTCTCGGGGCTAATAGGCTGCGCCAGCGCGCCGCCAACGCCCTAGAGGCCAACACAACCTGGCACAGCGCGGAAAAGACGAAAAAAAATACCGAGTTCCAGGTCCCGCCACGAGGCGCCGCTGAAACTCGGCCCTCCTAGGCCCTCCGGGAGGTGCGTGCTGGAGTGTATGCAGATGGAGTGGTCGTAAGTATAGTGTAGGTCGTGTGTGGACCAACCAGGAAATGCAGTAGCCATGACGAGGTCTGTGACGTGTGGGAATGTGAAAGAGAAAGACGTTGGCGCGGCCAAGGGCCCAAGAGGGCCGGGCCCGGCAGTGGATAGCTGGGGCTGCTCGGATAAAGGTGTGTTATTTCTGTGCAGCTGGACTTCTACTCGTGGGCAAGCAGTAGGGCCATTCCATGTCAAACGTCCCAGACGTTGCGCACAATCACCTTCGATTTAAAAAAAAAAAATCATGGCCTTTAGTTGCATTGTTCGTAGCCATGCCCTACAATTTTTTTTACGAAAAAAAATGTGTTGATGACGCGAGTGCGGTTTTAATTTTTAAAAACAGCGTGAAACTCGGCATCACTCAATAATTGATGAAAATCTGCTTGTTTTGTAAAACACCCAACAATATTTTTTTTTCTTCTTAAATTTGCACCGGTTTTGACTTACCATGTGTTTGGGCTTGTGCGTATTTTGTCTAATTTAAATATTTTTTAAAACAATTTTTATGAAACTTTTTGCATTTTTGTTGTTTTAATAAAAAATATCTAATTGCTCCCATGAGCTAATAGAACTTTTTACCGGCTGCCCTGCAAGTTTATAATCTAAAAAAATGTCTAAAACCGCCCTTGCAAAAAACAAAAAAATTCTGAAGTTGCCAAAAAGTGCGTTTTGACGCATAAGCAGCCGTTTATTTCACCCTGAGGTGGCCCAAGTAAAAATATAAAATAGGGTGGGTTTGGGAGAACAATCGATTGTCTTTTTATTCTGAAAGTTTGATCAAAGTCATTTTTGTTTAAAGCGAGAAAACAAGTTTTGAAGTTGAACTCTTTCACCACAACCCGGCGTTGCTTCTTAACGCCTCTTCGCCGCACAGCACGCCACAAAGAAAGAACGCAGTTTGCTGCCACTACCCCTTGTCCGTCTTTCCTGCTGCATGGGAAGAAAGGGCGGGTATCGTGTAATAGACCTTCTGCAGAAAACCCGGCAACAGTTTATCTCGGCATGGTAACCATGGCAACAGCGAGGCGGTCAGCAGCTGCGTGACATGGTGAAGGAAAGCAGGTCGCAACCTCGCTGTGCGCCAACCGAGCTTTAGGCGCTTCGTGTGTTGTTTTAAGGACAGTTTACGCGCTCCAGAGTATCACTGAAGATGCCAACACAGTGCTGTGTCCCGGTCTGCACGCAATATGGATACACTGACAAATTCGGACGGCAGGGAGTACTTATATATACCTATCAAACCGTCCGCTGCCGCGACCGCTTGGATAACCTCACGAATTCGCATGCATTTTCTTAATGAGGATAATATATTGGTTCTGCATTATACTGCTTTGCGTTTTCTTTACTATTGCTGTTAGCCAGGTATACGTTTGACACGGATAAACGAGCGTCGGTTTTACCCGACGGATCCGTTGCCTTTCGGCTAGCCTCATAATTTTGCATGCAGTTGCTTCATACACTACGTTGTTATTTCATCGCACACTTATTGGGTGTTGCTCGGTATACTGATACCATTGGCGAGCCTAAACGAGCAGTCGAATTCCCGTGTCAGTCCTGCGAACAATTTCTACACTTTAACAATAAACCCGCTAAAAAAGAAACAAACAAAAAAAATTACCTTGCAGGCGCGTTTTTTTTTTAATTTTCTTTTATGTTACTGAGGCATCCACTAACACCATTTTACTTTATGCTTCCATGCATAATTGGGACAGCACCGCATTAGGTGACCTTGAGGGCATCTTTTTGTGCAAGTTTAGTGGGGACTTGCAGACACATCATGATTTGTCATATTTGTCATGATTTGTCATCATCTCACCATCTTTGTTTTCAGGTGTCATACCTAGCAAGCTAGCTAGCAAGGTTATTTTTCCAGCCGGTGGCGGGAAACAGCTGCGTTACTTCATTTGCCATGCCACTTTTTCACGCAGAGCCAGCGGGCCCAAAGAGAAAACATTCCTTCACCATGGAGAGCGCGCACACTGTTGCCCGAGGCGCACAGAGTTGTCACACTTTTGAAAGGGGTCTATAAGTGCGTAGCCAGCAGGCCGGTTGTGCCCTTCGTACCCGAGGGCGGCTTCCCAGACTCCGAAACGCGATGCCTAATCGACGGGCGGCATCAGCTGACGTGAACTTCTCCCAATATTGCCGCGAAACCTAGGCGTCACGCATACTGCGGTGAAAAGCGGAACTATTCAGCGACGCAAGAATTCGCCGTTTCAAAGCCGATTTAAACACACACGAGGCGTGAGCCTCCAACGGCGCGCATTCGCTAACACCACATCGCCTCGTCGTATAAGATTGCCCGTTCACGGGGCTTTGTGTTGCTGTCTACATCTGTCCTGACGTCGAGAAGAGGGAGTGATTGCGATGTGTACGTAAGAAACAGCTAGCTTACTAGTGGATGCTCTTACCTGCCAGCGCTAAGCATCTGCTGGTATCAAGACAGGGGAAGTCCACAGGAGGACACAGCCGCGCAAAACGGTCAAAATGGAAAAAGCCATAAAGCAACAAAAGTAAAAAAAAAAAAAACCTCTTCCCACCAAGATGTACCCGACAACTCGAAGTCCTGCTGTCTACCTGAGTGCGCACACCGTGACACCGTCGCACGCTTTTCGGGCTCGACGATGGCGTGCTGTGCAGAGAAGAGGCGCAAGGAAAGACGCCAAGTTGCGGCACGAAAGCTCAACTTCAAAATGTTTTTTTTTTCCTCTTTAGAACGAAATTATTTTAAACTCTCAAGAACAAAAGGCAATACACTCTCTTGTAAAAGTCACCATGTTTCGTATTTTTCTTTGAGACACCTCAAGGCAGAATTGACAGCTCTTTAAACGGTAAAACGCAATTTTGCACAATTTCTTTTGCAAGATATTTAGTTGTACGGCTTGAAACCTTTTTTTTTTGTACAGTATACCTACAAGGCTGTCAATATTAATTTTTAGTCGCTTGCAGCGACGAGATAGTTTGTAACAAAACTAAAATATGCTAAAATGCTGATATTTCCTTTTTTTAATTGCTTCGAGCATATTAAATTCCATGATCCTTATTACATAGCAATCCAAATACCGTATGGTTTTTAGGCAAAAATATTCCAGTGTTCCGTAAAAAAATCTTACTTCTCATCAATTGTTAAATAAGTACTAGTTTCACTCCCTTTTATGAGTTCAAACTGCCATCACCCCATGAAATTTGTTTTTCGTCAAAAATGATTTAGGAGGCACCACAAACATATTGCGGTGAAGAGCCATTAATTTTATTTTAGGAATCGGAGGTGGCGGTGGGACCTTTGGCATGGCACGGAAAGTCCACGTCGCCTGATGCCCCCCGTCGTTTAGGCATCGCGTTTCGCGCCGCCCTCGGGTACAAAGGGCACAACGGGCCTGCTATGGCTACGCACTGGCGGCACCTCCGATTATTACACGATACCCGACGTTTCTTCCCTTACAGCCGGAAAGACGGACAAGGGGAACCGGCAGAAAACTCCGTTCTTTCTTTGGACCTAATCGTGTCAGCTATCGTTGCAGGTGGCGTGCTGTGCGGCGAAGAGGCGTTAAGAAGCGACGCCGGGTTGTGGTGCGAGAGTTCAATTGCAAAATTGTTTTCTCGCTTTAAACAAAAATTACTTTGATCAAACTTTGAGAATAAAAAGACAATCGACTGTTTTTCCAAACCCACCATATTTTGTATTTTTACCTGGAACACCTCAGGGTGAAATAAACTGCTGTTTATGCGTCAAAAGGCACTTTTGGAAACTTCAGGATTTTTATTTACTGCAAGATATTTCATTGAGCCGTTTTGAACATTTTTTTATAGAGTATATACCTGGGGGGCTATGTTCGACAAATGTTTCGTTTCTCCTAAAAAGAAACAGAAGTGACGAAAGTGACGATATCGCGTCTGATTGGTTAGAGGCTCAAATGACGAAAGTTCCATCCTTCGTCATTTGAGCCTCTAGCCAATCAGACGCGATATCGTCACTTCCGTTTCTTTTAGGAGAAACAAAACATTTCTCGAACATAGCCCCTCTGCAGGGCAGCCGGTAAAATGTTATATTAAGTCACGGGAGCAATTAAACACTTTTTATTAAAACAACGAAAATGTTAAAATTTTCACAACAATTGTATTTTAAAAAGAATATTTAAATTAAACAGAACTGCACAAGCCCAACCACATTGCAAATCGAAAACTGTGCAAATTAAAAAAAATGGTTGGGTGTTTCATAAAAAAGTGGATATTTTATCAATTATTGAGTGATGCCTAGTTTCACGCTCCTTTTAAAAGTTAAAACCACGCTCACGTCATCAAAACATTTTTTTCGTCAAAACTATTTTAGGGCATGGCTATAGAAACCTTGCAACAAAAAGACATGAATTTTTTTTTTTTTTTTAGATGTCGGAGGTGGTTGAGCACAACGTCTGGGACGTTTGACATGGAATAACTCAGTATGCACTGATCGCAAAAAACGTTAGCGCGACGTGCAGCTTGGTGCAGCTTGGAAGAACACTGGGGCAACAGGGATGTGGAAGGAGCCTCTGGCGCATTCTGAAATGCCCTCTAAGAAAAAAGGGAGTAGTATTTCTTCCCTTAAAGGGGCCCTGCAAGGACTTTTACAGTGGAGCTGTTAAGGGCTAGGTTCCCGCAGGATCGTATCCGGTACCAAAGAAATGTCGACACAAACCCACACGAATCTCTGGACAGCTACCGCCATCTATAAGCGACGGCAGCGACCAGGCAACCAGTCTGGTTGCCACCGGCACTCATAGATGGCGGCAACCTTTCAAGCTATCATAGAAGAATGGATAGTTAGGCGAAACAAACAAACAAATTAGTCGTTAGTTGTTTATACAGCAGGAGTTTAGTCTGCCAGAACATGGCGACATTGTTACCCACTGTAGATAAGCAATCTAGCCAGTGCGGTACAACCGCTAGCCTGGGGTCTTTAACGTGCACCACGCAGTAGTGATACACGACCGCACGCCGGTACGATGCTCATCCAGATCGAAACGGGCAGGGGTGGGGATTGAACCCAGGATCCCTGGGTTCTGCAGCGCGAGCTTTCGCTCCACGTGCTCCGAGCTGGTGTGTGCTGGCGGCCACCGATCCCCCCATATACATAGGTTGCACTGACGTAATTTGGTCCTCCTTTCTGAGTGGCCAAACTTCCTCGAGCGTAGCCTTTACTGTGCATATTCTACGAGCAGTACACCAGCGTCGCGAGCGAGCGGTGACGAGTGAGCAAAGCCTCGTTATACTTCGTTTCAATTTATCTGCGAGCGACGCCAAAACTAGAAGCGCGAGACCAGCGCTTTGTGCGTTTCTCCCCAGCTTGGGCGCTCGAGTAAAGCCTGAACGCACGGAGCTTCCGTGCTCGCGCTTCCAGCTTTGCCTTCGCTCGCGCATCAGGTGAAACAAAGTATAACGGCGAGGTTTTCGCCACCAGAAAGGAGGAAGGATATGACGTCACGTGCAACCGCATGTATTTAGTTAGGCGAGTTGGTGGGAATTTATCGTGGGGAAGCAGCGCGAAAAAAAAACAGACGAGGACGAAGGAGAAACACACGTGACGAGTGCAGCGCATGTCACATCTGTTTCTTCTTCATCCTGGTCTGTTTTGCTTAACTTTAACAGTTTCGGTTTGGACTCACGATGGGTCGGCCCCGTGCCCTTTCTTCGGGGAAAGAAGACCGGGTGCGGAAGGAACGGCGACGTACGCAGCAGCGCGAATGGGTCCGCAACCACCACGTGCGTCGAGCGCTTCAGATTCCCTTGCGAAAAAGAGCAGATGGCTTGCCTGAAAAGCCACCGCCGAAAACAGAAGCTACAGCTCGCTGCTCTTCCTTCTTTACCAGAGTGGAAAGGCTGAACGTTTTTTACTTGTTTTTAATTTGTAATGAACCTGAGTGCACTGAACGTAGTAACTTAATGAAACTTTTCTTTCTCGAATTTCGCTTTATTTTAAAAGTTATAGGGAAATTAAAATTACAAAAACAAGCAAAAAATAACCTCCTTCTCGACGTCCTTGGTCGCTTAAAAAACTTCTGACACGACAAAAAAAATTTTTTTCAGGCTAGGCGTTGAAATGGCATATCAGGACATCACAAAAAAGTTGTTTCACTATAGAGTTGCGTGGTTTTTTTTATAAAAAATAGAAATACGAGGCTCAATTCAAAGTTCCCGCCGTGCACTGTGACGTAACAGTGTACCGCAAGGTGTCGGGGCGGTCAGAAGGGAGGCATCGACCTACGTCACTAAAAGTGGGTTCACCGGAAGTCACGTGAGTTTCACTCTTCGTGCTCTCCGCGACCGCGCCTAGATTTTTTTTTTTTTTTTTTATTCTGCTTTTCGTACGAGCGATCAAAGAAAACAAAGTTTCAGTTCCACTAGCTCTTTATCGCTGCGCCGTTGGTTAGTTTGCGTGCTGTAAAATTTGGGGACGAAGAGTCAGTGGATCGACGTGATTGAGATCAATGATGAAAGCGTTGCGAGTACAAGCCAGTGTACGAGTGCATGCCGTGAGTCCGATGATACAGGGCTATACTGGGCGCAAAACAAGCTATCAAGTTTTTAAAAAGAAAATTTTTGAACGCTTGCAGAAATTAGGATTGCTAGCATACGACACACCCGATCGCATTGCTGAAGGTTCAGACACCGATGTCATTGAATCATTGGATACTCTCCAGGCTAAAGATGCCTGCCGTCTAAAAGAATACGAACTGATTTGTGTACCAAGTACAAGTAAACGTCGAGCATAAAGTACGTATTTTGTCTAGAACATGAGTAGAACTTGTTTACTAGGTGCACATGCGGCCGATGTATGTCTCTCGGAAATGCATGCAGTGTGATCTCTTCTTCAGTTGCTGAAATACCGGGACAGTCCCTCACACAGCACCCTCTAGGCATTGTAGTTAATCACGTCAATTCACTGACTCCGCTTCTTCTACCTTTACGGCAACATTAAGCGATGAAAAGCAGATAAAAGAAACCTTGTCTGCTTGGATCGCTCGTGGAGGTGCGAAGAATAACAAAAATATTTAAAAAAAATATTACACGCGCTCGCGGTAAGCACGAGGAGGGATACAACTCACGCGACTTCCGGCGATGCCTCCCTTTAGTGTGCCTTCATACACACGCGCGCTTTTGCTTGAGTGGTGACATCTCAGCCATTTCTGCGCCCAATCGTTTTTTTATGCGCTTTGAAGTGCGCGCAATCGGGTGTCACTCAGCTCGAGCGCGTAGCTTTGGCTAATGCATAGACGCCATTTTATCGCCCAAGTCACGCACTGAGTGCGCGAGACCGTCACGCGCTGGCACATTCAGGGCAACAATGGATGTCTTCACCCTGAGACAGTCAGACATGTAGGCACCCTACCTGTACCTCCCTTTACCTCCCTTCTGACCGCCCCGACACCTTGCGGTACACTGTTACGTCACAGTGCACTGGCGGGAACTTTGAATTGGGCCTCGTATTTTTATTTTTGTTAAAGAAACTACGCAACTCTATAGCGAAACAATTTTTTTGTAATGTCCTGATATGCCATTTCAAAAAATAGCATGAAAAAAAATTTTTTTTGGCGTGTCAGGGTTTTAAAGGGGCGATGCAACGATTTTTTGTACTTTACGCAAATGCCGCTTAGAACGGATCCCTCACGTTAATGACATGTAAAACACCCGTTCGTTTATCACCACACTCAATCAAAGTCGCAGAAAAAAATTAAGAAAAACGAGCATCATTCACCCACTCAACTCGCAGCCAGAACAAGTGGCCACGTGATCTGGAGCTGATTATATGCCGCCAGTGGTAGCCACGGACTGGGCTTGGCAAGGCACAGGACACGCGCTGAGTTTCAAACATCGTTATGGTTCTGCTACTGTCGTCATTGCAGCAATTGGACACGGGCCACTACCCAAATGCTTCTCGATTTATCGATTATCACGAGCCCAAATCGAGTGCCCACGCAATACCACCTAGAACACAAGGCCTGCGCGTTTCCTCCTCTAAACGTCATCACTAGTAGATCCCCTCAGCGCCCCCTAGGTAGCCCGGATGAGCACCGTCGTCAGCTACATCGTCTGCTCCATCACCAGCTTCTGTGGTCGTGCTCAGAACGAGCTCACATTGCGAAGTCCGGCAATCTTGATGGTGTCGCATGCACGTTGCAAATTAACTGTGGTAGCTCGTTATTAGCTCGCGCTAAGCAGTCCCGCACGCAGCTGTGGCCGCCAGTAAATGCGGCGTAATTCCTCCGAAAACCCACGGGGAGACGCTTTGCGAACCCCTTTTCGTCACCCCAACAGCTGAAACAATTCATTACGGTCAGTCCGCTTGCGAAGCGCAATCCACTGATCGCAACTGCAACAACAATCAAATAACAAAGCATGCATAAACAAAGATAGGGCAGTTTATTTAGCGGTCTCAAACGCCACTCAGGGGATCACACGAGTTTGGAGCGCATCTGGGAAGCGGCAAAAGGCGTTTAGCTGCTTGAGCTACGTCCTAAGAGGTTACTGTTGATCCGTTGCAGACTACGTTGTCACAGTTCCTTACCTAAATAGGTGATCATTAAAACGCGCGTAAACAACATGTTAAGATTACCAGAGCAAGCGAACCAGCCGCTGCAGCACAACAAAAACAAAAAAAGTATCAGGAAAAATGACCGTGCAAACGTTTTCCGACCTTTGCAGGAAAGATGGGGTCCCCTTCTCAGACGCAAATGAAGAGAAATGGGGAAAAAACAGCATACAACGGCGAATAAAACAAAAAGTTAGCAGACGATAGAAAAATACAAATCACCCAGCAAAAAGCTCCTTCAACGAAAACGATCATTGCAACGCTTCTGGAAAAAAAAAAAAAACAAGATGGAAAGCAGCAGCATAAAAAAAAGGAGCTTAACTTTTTTTTTGCAGTTGTTTGTTTTAGTTTAATTTGAATGCTGCAGCAACTTAAATACTCACGTTTCTTCGGTCTTCGGGAAACGGAAGAAGGATTTTCTAACACATCGCCAAAACTTGTTTTTGCAGTGGTAGGCAGCACATGACATGTCGGCCATCCCCACGTATGCGCTGGTGTATGCCCGAAAGCGGCCGGTTGATCAACAAACGATGACCCATAGCAGACGTTCCGGCGTAGACAAATAAAATTCGAATGTAAATGTTTAACGAGCTTGCACTTTTAATATATTTAATAAATACCAAAAAGCACGAATGAAGATTTCGGATTAGAAACTCAAACGAAGGGGAAAATAGGAGGTTATCGCAGACGACAGTAGAAGAAAACAACAACAAAGTTGCAGACGGCCCTCAAAATGTCCGGGCACCGCGTAGCAGACGGACTGGCGGTAGTAAGCGCAGAAGTGAAGAAAAGAGAGCAAAAACTAATCCAAACAAGGCAAAATAAAATGCGCGATGGTTCGAACGTCAAGTAATACAAAACAAAAACACACACAAAGACACATAAAAGCAGGAGGAAGAAAGAACGCGACGTCGTAGCTCCTCCCCAGAAAAAGAAAGAAAGTAGTCCTTGAAAAATGAAAAGAGTTGTTGACGGCGGGTCCAAAGGGTGCCGACTTTTATCGTAGACGGCGACGAAGACGTTAGTTGTTAGTCGCCCGGGCGCTAACAATCGGAATTTGTGTTCCGTATATAGCGTGACCGAAATCACTTTTTTTTTGCACTACAACGCTCTCCCCGTTTTTTTCCCGTTTTTTTGGACGCACAAGAAGACTGCTTTTCTTGTAACTCCGCTTTTATTAATTTCAGTAATAGCGTCAGATTTGCATGTGCACAATCCACTTCTTCCAGGGCATACTGACATTGCAATGACGTACGTAGTTCGAAATTTCTTTTTGCTTCTTCATCCTATTCGCCTATTCGACAAAACGGTTATGCAACAACGAAAGAAATTGATTGATAAGAACAGTAAAGTTGAAACGTAGCTCCATTCTAAAATTTTTGTACATTGCCCTTTTTTCAAAAGACAATCCGAAGGTACATTCGTGTTTTCGTCTCGCTTACATAAGTGGCGACAGAGTGTTTTCTTCAGGAGAGCCCAGAAATTGCAACCTGAAAGCTCTAACATCTTTCCCACGCGAAGAAAATGTCCTTCACTTATGAGGTGGCACCTTTTTTTAACATTCAAAGCAGCGAATACCCGTGACAATTTTTTTCGTTGGTCACCTCGCACGGAAATAGGCAAAACCAATGCGTTGCGGAGAATTCGTCTGCTAGCGGAGGCGCCGAGCTCTCGTCAAGCTTCGGGGTGTTTGCCGCTTGGGGCGGGTCGGGGATCTACCAACGAAACGTCATGCGCAGGCCTTGTGTTCTAGGTGGTATTGGCCCACGTAATGCTCGGGTCCAATCTATGAGCCGCATTCAAATATCGTCACTGGGTGGTACTGCGACCGCCCAGTTACGTCATTACATTTTGCAAAGGAGACATTGAATGAAAACGCTCGCTTTTGTCCTTTAAATTACACCACAACAAAGAAGTTTCTTGGCCAGTGGCGTTGCGTGCGAGTATCCTTGAGTCCTACTAGTGCCAGTAAGCTCGCGGAAAGTGAAAAACATTCTAATTGAATATCGTTGCACCCAGTGGCGTACCAATTTGTTTTTGAGTTGAAAGGCAAACCATCCCCCCCCCCCCCCCCCACCCAGGGCCGGGGGCGGCGCCCTTGGTATTCTTTGGGCACCGCCGGCCAGTGTTTGCCCTGCCCTGGCGGCTGTTTCAAGGGGAAAAACACATTCCTTGCCCCCCCCCTCCCCCACTCTGAGACCTGGGGGGGGCAAGCGCACCCCTTGCCCCCCCCGGTTGGTACGCCAATGTTTGCACCGCCTCTTTAAAGGGATTGTCCGGTCAAAACCGGAAGTTCTTAAGTTTTTGCGCTCTTTACGTCGAGGGAGACTTCATGTAGACAAACGTCATTTTTATTTTGATATATGATCTCCCATTATTAATTAAACCTTTCATGAACGTATGTACGAACCTGCACCCCAAATTTCGCCAGTGTCAATGGCTGACATCTGTAGCTGCTGCGTGACGTCACAAAACGCAAAGGTTTGTCGGATGGTCGGGATAACCAGCGTTGTTCGATGGATGTCTTGTATTTCGTTTCGAATTATATAGTCTCCTAGGCTCTACGCTACTGAAATATGGTTCTTTTAATGCAGTTCTCAAGCCTGCAAAAAAGTCACGCAAAAGTCAGCCATAAGCTTCGAGCAAACGTATGGGGGGGGGGGGGGGGGTCAAGAGATTACGCTTGTCGTCCCTCTTTTGGAACTGATTTACTTCATTCTATCGTGTAGAATCACGAAGAAAAAACTGACTGGTGAAGAAAAAATGTTGAAGTATCTTAAATTGCAGTTGCGATTATCGTTTTTTTTTAAAGAATCATATCAAAGAACGTTGTAGGTTGTTTTTTTTTGTTCTTTCTTAAGAAGTGCATGCACAAAGTAGGACAGTGTCAAATAAAGACCAAAATTTGTACACGGGACTTAGGCCGGCTTCAATGTATTTACTTTTTTATTTTATTTTTTATTGAGCACAGCCGTATAAGAAAGAGAATACGGTGTCCATACATGTTATTGGTGAGGTTTTGTAACCTTGATTGGTATGAAAAAGTTCAAAAATAACATTTCTTTGTTACTGGGCCCACGTGTTTGTTTCAAACAAAACAAGTGCTGAAAAGACACCAGTGTTTTATTTACAAATTTCTAGTCTTAATAAAGTGCAACAAACAGTCATATACTTTCCAGGAGAAGGAGCTTGAAAGTTCATCGAAATAATATTCGCAGAGGACAGTGTCGGACACAAATGATTAATAGTCGGCGTAAAAGTTCAACAGCACTCTTCAAGAAGATCGGAATCAAGGATGCACCACTCAAAGGAATGTGTGGTAGTCAACGGCGTCCAACAGTGCGTCGCAATCGTAGCAGCAAGCATTGTTCCAATCGGTAAAGGTCCGGTTCAGGAAGTCCCGAGGCGCAGTAAAACTTACGAAAGAAGTTAATACCAGTCCACGGCCAAGAAGTCTGGCTCGGCCCGAAGCATCTTTCATTCACCTCTCACCGCTTCCCACAATTCGTCAACAGTGGCGCGGTGGAGGGGACGCCGTGACATGGCTACCGTGATGCGCCCTGCCCCCAAACGTGCTCGATGATATTCAGATCGGCTCCTTTTGGGGGCCAAGGCAGCTGCGTCAGGCAGCGCCCTTCGAGGAGATATGAGCGTGACAATGCATTTTCCACTTCGGCGCTTTCTTGAAATGCAGTTAAATGCATGTTAGCTGAAAACATGAACATTAAGCTGCACTACACAGGCATCGTGATGGTGGTTCCGTCGGCCAATATTTTCGCTAGCAGTATGCCGGAAGAGCACAGCGGCGCAGTGAGCGCAAGTGAGAATTTATCTCGGTCTCAGGGTGCGCCGTGTTTGCGGAGCGATGCGACAGGCAGCGCAGGTAGTACCGTACTATTGTGCACATGCCGGTGCGCTGTTTCAGCTCATATTGTCCGCGATAGTACATAAGGGGCTCCGCGGGCGAGCCGGAGTCAGTCTCGCCCCAGCGCTCGATCCTGCTGTTTCGCCGACATCGACGCCTGCGGCGCTAGTCTTTCTCTATTTTGTTTTGGGCACAAGTTCACGGTCCCACTGATTGTGGCAGTTTAGGTACTTTTATGCAGGTCATTACTCATCTCCTTTTCAATACTGTTTTGTGGGATTGATGTCATTCGAAAGGCAATGCAATCCTCTTTCATTTGATATTATGTATGTATTGGTTTATACTGTTCATGCGCATTCGTTGCGAATATGATGGCGCGGACCCTCACTTGCTCCGCTTGTTCATGTTTTATGAACGATTCATTCAAGATAACACGGTTCCAATAGAGCAGTTTTGTTAAAGGGGTCCTGCAATGGCTTTTTTACTAATTTTTATTTGCACCAAACCTGAGCGCACTGAACGTAGTAACTTAATGACACTTTTCTTTTCTCGAATTTCGATTTATTTTAGAAGTTATAGGCAAAATAAAATTACAAAAACAAGCAAAAAATAACCTCCTTCATGACGTCCTTGGTTGCTTGAGTGGCCGTGAACTAGACGAGGGGTGGTGAGCTGAGCGAGCGCTCACGGCTGCCGTACTCCGTGTCGACGGCGCGAGAGGGCGCCACTAAAGCGTGTTCTGGATAGGCTGTATGTAGCGGGCAGCTAGAGCGGCTCTCATTGCATTTGCTGCGCGATTAAACACAAATTCGGCATGACACTTCATTGGCCACAAACGACAGCAAACACGGGGTAAAGATCAGTTCAGAATGGGAGCCACTTCGCGCTGCCATACCGCGAAACGGCCAAACCGCAAGACAAAGCTGCTCACCGAAGGCCTTGGGAACGCTCAGAGCCGGCCGGGTCCTTCGGTCCCTACGGCCGCAGCGCCGCCGCGTACATCCGTTACCTTTCCGTGTCGGCGCCTGATCCCACTACTCCTTTCTAGTATGCGCCGCCTTTTCCACCGATTGGTGGCGGGTATGTCGACAGATCATTTCTTGTTTCCGTACTTTATAAACTGCATTTGTTTCTTTTCTGATCTCAAATACTGAACAAAAACTACTTTTATAAACAATTGAAACGGTTCGCGCCCCTTATATTTTGTATTTCGACTAAAAAGAAGCTTTTAGCGACCCTGACCAGTATTAAGCCCAGGACCTAAGACGTCACATTACGCGCGCTTTCGGTACCGCGGGTCGCCCCCGTCGGTGGAGGAGGTTTCCGCGTCGTCCGGTTAAAATATGACGCACTGATATTTAGTGACTCTCTCCGTGCCCGCTGGCTTGCCCGAACCCCAAGAGACGTGGAAACCGCAAAAAAGGTAGACGCTTAATTATGATTGCAGGGCCCCTTACTTTTTTGGTATTTGCACTACTTTGTTTTTCAGCTCTCAAATATTGCCCTAAAATTTCCATCTTTCAGCACAAATATGTTTTTATTGACAAACGCTAGGGCAATGAAATTAGCTACAGATGTAGTACTTGTAATTGGTAATATGCAAAAAAAAAATTTAATGTTGTGTAAAATTTTTTGTTTAGATATTGTAGAGCTTAGCTAATTTTAAAAACAATTAAAAACTGTTTGGGTGTTTTGTTGCGCTACCTGGCGGATTGCAAACAAAACTGCTGATTTTTAAGTTCAAAAAAATTTTGAGGGCGGCGTTGGCGTCTGTATCATCATCAATCTCCGTGTCGTTTTACCTTCACATTTATAAAATATATTTGAAGATTTACTATCGATAAATGAATGGTTTAAGTACTGGGTCAGGTTAATAAATCTGAGACAAATAATTACGCAAGCGTAGCGTGATATAAAGTGTTCATTATTCGATATAATTGAAATGGGCAGCACACTGTATTTCAATGGATACCGGGACACTGCGGCCTCCCTGGAAATGAAGCAGCAGATGCTGCTGCCACACGCGGACACGATATGGAGTTTGGTGAAGATATACCTTTTACAAAAGCAGACTGTCGCCAACTTGTTAATACACTAGGTAAGGATCACTTTCTTCGGACTTGGACATCGCCTGAAAACAATCATGCTTACTCCCACCACATTGACCCCTGTTTACAGAAACTTCCTTCCGAAAGGCCTTCCAAGGAAACTAGAAACGCTGTTACATCGGCTACGAATCAACGCGGCCTACACAAATAGCCGCAAGTTCAAATTTGGAATTATATCTAGCCCCAACTGCAGTACATGTAAAAAACCTGAAGATGTTAAACATATCATCTCCGAATGCCCGCTCTACAACACAGAGCGTGCAAATCTTCTCATGTCCCTACCAGGTATTCAGACCGCAAACATAAACATATCTCAAATACTAGGCCCCTGGCTGTCGCCAGGCGAACAACGCAAGGCTGTGAAAATGTTTTCCATCTTTTGGAGAGTACAGGCTTGGTGGAGAGGCTTTAGTGTTAAATATCTGTTTTAAATATGTTCTTAATTTAATTGAAAAGGTACCAACCAATGCAAGACTACCATTCTCCGTCCGAACTTTCTTTGTGTTAGAACGTGACCACGTGTGTGACAAACTATTTGTGACCGTGACTGTGTTGGTGTCTGCGTTGGTGTCTGCGATTGTGGAGGACTCTTATACAGAGACAAATTAACACAGTTACCGCTAGCAACTCTGATACGCAATCTGTGTTATCACAATCGTGCCAAAGTGTTGTGAATTTTTTTCTCTTCTTTTCCCTTCCTCTCATATTCTTTTCTCCCCTTCCCCACACCCCAACAAAGTAGCCAGTCAAGGATACGCCTTGGCTTATCTCTTTGTTTTTCTCCTTTAAACCTAATAAAAAAAATAAAAAAAACCGAGTTCATTCATGCCTAGAGTCACTAAATGAGCTGCGCTTAAAATTATCGGCACTCGAACTCCGTTCTCAAAATTGTTTTGGGCGCCGCCATTTTGGTTCTTGTGCAGAGCAAACGCAACTGCCGACCGTCATGATCCAAAAGTGCGACTTCCTCTGCATTAGATGCGGTGCTAGGAAGCTCGATGCAATATTGCTATGCTCTGTCGCCGATTGTTTAAACATTTGTGGAGGACGGAAACGCGTTTCCTGTGATTTTAGATAAAGCTTCAGATAACTGGCAACCATGATTTTAAGTTCACAATGTGGCCAAGTGTCGTTACTCTGAAGCGTAGTTAATTTACTGGCACCAGCGGGAACAATGAGGAAGAGGCAGGTGTCCAAAAGGCGGTGGCAATCAGTTCGTCGAACGACGTTTCATGGACAAATCGTTTCGTCGACACTGCGATGTTTCATCGACAGATCGTTTCGTGGAAACGAGCACCCGCTCATTTCATCGACAGACGTTGCGACGTTTCGTCGACAGCTCGTTCTGCCAGCTCCGCCAGCTGCACGCAGCCTCTGCGTGCGGCGCGTGGCCTTCTGCTGGATGGTATGGATGAATGAATGGATGGATGGATGAAAGATGTCCGTGTGGGCCAAGTAGGGCGAACCAGTGCGCAGCCATCTTGCCTCACCGACTTAAAACGCTTAAAACTATCTCCGTTTTTTTTTCTGCTTATTTTCTTTTTTTTTTGGTCCATCGATTGCACCGATGTCGGAACTTACGCTTTGTATGGTTTTGCTTGTGTCTTTACCCGAACCTTTGGGGAAGCGTTGTCATAGCTGGAAAGTTTTGTTCTCGACCACTCTCCTTTCTCAAATTTGATTCTTGAAACATTCAAAAATATGCGCTGCTCTTGGGGGCTACGCTTTCGGCAGCATACGTGATCGAGGTGCCTGTACGTCATCGAATGCAACCCTTCGCGGGCTGGCCACCGGCACTCCGACTGTTTTGGCGAAGTGGCAGGGTTGCCAGGGTCGTTTCCAGAGCAGGTGTATCTTTCCGCTCGTCGCGTCTTTTGGTAAAATCCTCAACAGCCACCTGAACATAGCATAAATTGTCCACACGTCAAAACACTAAAGCTCCTAAAAAAAGAAAAAAAAATTGGAAGAAAAAACGAGGTCTGTTTGCGGTGCACACAGCCACTCTATCGTTGAAAATGGCATAAAATCGTTTTTTAAGCTAATTGGCATCTAATCTCAGCCGCTAGCTATAAACCTTGCAGGAGACTGAGCGGTCGGTTACGCGTAGTTTACTTTACGGTGATAAAACACTGTTATTTTTCCTCCAAACAGCGTGTATTCAACGTACTGTACTCCAGACCGCACACGATTTTTAGACTTTAGCATATTTAGCTTCTGGATATTAAATAACACAATAGTTTTGCATATGTTATGTCTGTACTGAAATTTTTCATGCACATAAACGAATGTGTGACCAAAGAACACTAGATTTGGAAGCCGCTCTTTTATGCAAAGAGCTGGGTCACAAACTATCCCCTGGTATCTGTCTGCTGGCATCGATAAATAACAATTGAATGTCGCGTGTGAGGACCAGTCGGCTGCTGCCGACAGATCTCGTCTAGTAGTACTCCGCCTTTAAGGCCTTGGATGTGGCGGCTTATCGAGAGAAGCTATATAATGCATTAAGCTGAACATTTTGATATTAACTATGGTTTACTTTGTAAAATAAGACTAAACTTGGGGTAATATATGATTTATCTATTACCAATTCTCGTGTTTTTGTTTTGTTTTTTCTTGTTTGCATTGCAATGTAGCGTCTTCTAGGTTTACTCGCGGGCTCCGTGCTCGCGGGAGTGCGAGTGTCATTGTTTTTCGTGCTTTTGTTATTTATTTTTATTTGACATTGTTTACATCCCCCTTCTTATACACCGACACGCGGGCTTTGACGTCACGGAGCTGCGGTGGCGCTGGCGATCCGCGCCGGAGCCGGGGGGGGGGGGGGGGGGGGGGGGGGGGGGGGGCAAAAGCGCGCACCAGTTTCGCATGGGCCAGGCGCGGGCGTCATGCGCATTTCAGCATGCCGCGCAGCTGTGTTGCTGTTAATTGCACCGAAATGTACAAGAAAGTAGCGGAGTGAGTTTCCACAAGTTCCCGGCAGACTCTGAAAGGCATAAAGGTGGATAATATCCGTAAATCGAAAAGAATCATCGCGCGCGAACGACCGTTTGTGCGGCAAACCTTTTCTTGAAGGCAAGTGCGGCTTCCATTTCAATCTCTGTCACGAGGCTTGCTTATGTGCAGGGAAAGCGTTGCCTGATCAAGACCACCGGGATTTTGTTCCCATGGTGTTCGCGCACAAAGCATCGGCCAAGCGCTCGTCGGAGGTTCGCTACGCCCGTGCTACCCAGCAGAAGGATCGGCGACAGAACGGCAGTGTTGTAGGCCGTTACCGAAAAAGCGCAATGCGTGCTCGCTGCTTTACGATAAAAGGTACGCGTTGCCGAGCTACGGCGTTGCCTAAACATAAAGGAACCCATACCGATAAACAGTAACGCACGTTACTTCTGCGTTACTTTTTTAAATTATGATTTAGCACATTTTACGGTTTTGACGATACAGGTCATATATCAGAAAACATTGTCGTTCGTGCAGAAACTGAACATAATTGCTATCCTCGTTTTACGGGTTTCACCTAAATACTCACGAGAAAAAACGCAAAGAAAAACATGGCTTGACACTAAAACACGGAAAAAATTGAAGTCTAATTTCTTTAAGACAGCAATATGTCT